>CM045768.1:69708644-69877828 GCA_025200525.1 Camellia lanceoleosa | reverse complement strand
ATGTGCTTATTATATTCATATTTTATTTTTCGTTATGAAATTGGTAAAGGAATGTAACTTAAACTATTGATTAATAATAGAAATATCATATCGCTAAACCTGGCTAATTTGTGAACCTGGGTGTTAGAGGCACGAGAAATAATCTTTTAGGTAGAATTCCTTCGGAGAAGATCTCCAGTGAAAGGCTGAGAAGGGTTTGACTGTATCCCGACCAGTATGAGGTACCGAGGACCGGCTGGTTTATGCCGGAATCTTGTCGAGGAAAAGATCTAAGAGTTTCACCATTCACGCCATATGTGCATCCCTGGTGAGGCACCGAGATGTATCGTGGATTTGGGTCAGCTTACGGTGTATGGTATGAAAAAAGATGTGGCAATTTCTTTTGTGTCTAAGTGCCTTTACTTGTCAAAGCTAAGTGAAGCGCCGAGCATCAAAGGCCAACAGACGATTTAGCATATAACCCCTTGCCCTATCGCCGAAAGTGAAAATGGGAAGCATGTCACTATGGACTCTTCATTGTAGGTCTTCCCGAGGACTCCGGGGCCGGGTAGTGATGCTATTGCAGAAGGACCGGCTTGACTAAGCTCTGCTTTCCACAAGACTTCATTCCTACACATGAAATGTATTCTCTTAAGAGATCATCTTGCCGACTTGTATATTCGGGACATAGTGAGGCTAAGGTAAATCGTCCTAGTGTGTCGATCGCCTCAAATAGCGATCCGCATTTTACCGCTAGATTGTGGCAGAAGTTTGCAGAGAGTGCCTCTGGGCACAGATTGACCTTTAGCACTAGGCTTATCATCCCTCAGACCGACAAGCAACTGAGCGTGCACTATTCGTGATCCTTTAGAATAAGCTTCTGAGGTCGCGGTCTTGACTCTTTAAGTGGGGTCAGTGGAGAGGCATTTGCCCTCAGTGGAGTTTGCCTGTCTACAACTAACAGCTTTCCAATCGAGTATTGGTATGGTGACCGCTTGAGGCCTTTGTATGGGTCAATCGCGGTAGGTCTCGTCAAAGATGTTGGGCCGTGAGGTGGGTGATGCACCTTTGTTGGGCCCAGAGTTGTTCGAGACAATCCGAGAAAGTTAAATCCCGTATCCGTGAAGAGGCTTGTTACAACCCAGAGTCGCCGTAAAAGAGTTAAGTGCCAACCATAAGAGCGTGAGGCCTTTGTCATTTGAGGCGTGATCATGTCTTTTCTCAAAAATATCACCTAGGCTTCTGCTTGATGAGGTTTGGGAAGAGGAAGTTGTCCCTTGGTTTATTAGCCCTTTCGAGATCCTTGAGAGGATTACATGAGGTTGTTTACATGCTTAGCTTTACCGCCATAGCTTGTCCCAAAGGGTGCATGACGTAGCTTCATGTTAGTATGCTTCGAAGCACGAACCGGATCCGTCAGATGTATTGATTGGACCGACTTAGAGGTTGATGAGGATGCTCAGATGAGGAGAGACCGATGGTCTTGGATAGACGGGAACAAGTCTTATGAGGCAAGACGATTACCCTTGGTGAAGGTTTTGTGGAAACATCACGGGTGGAGGAAGCCACTTGGGAATGTGAGTCGAGGTCCGCGAGAAATATCCCACTTGTTTATTAATGTTTAACCATGTATTGAAACTTTGTTTTGTTGATAAACCCAAGAACATTGTATATGTTTTGGTTTTGGTTTATGGAAGTATGGTGATTGTTAAATACATCTCTTAAAATAGAAGTTTAATTTGACATTATATATGTTAAATGTATTGTAGAAATGCAAATATATCATTAACATTGAATATGTTATGGAATGGTGGAATATGGTGTTGAATTTGTTGAATTTCAAAGAAAAGCATGTTGTTAAAGCATATTGAATTATATTGTGAATTGCCTCTTGAAAAGAGACGGATGACCCAGAATGGGTTAGGATGTTAAGTATTGAATTGTAATATTATTGAGAATTGAGAAATCATGTTTTTTTTAAAACTTATAACTAATTTTGGGGACTAAATTTTTAAGGAGGGGGAGGTTATAGCTATCCCGGTTTTTCCTTTTATGTACAAAGGTTCAACTTAGGTTCCATGATCGAGTACTGTTGTATATGTCTCTGCTTCTCCTTTAATTCTTTGTATATGAGTTTTAGGATATGTTGGGTGTGTTTGTAATAGGTTGGTTGTGATTAGAAACAAATGGTTGCTGTCCGCTTTTGGTCTTTCGCCGAGCGAAGCTCAGGTTTTAGCTCTTTCGCCGAGCCAGATTCCTTCGCTTGAGCATGTATTCGCTTCAGTTTTGGACCCGAAGTTATGTTTTCGCCTCAAGCGAGCGAGGACTATGTTTTGGGTTTTTCGCCGAGCGCGCTTCCGGGTTGCGCACTAAGCAGGTTGTTGGTTCGAGCGAGGCTTTACTGAAGCGAGGTTTTCTTGTGTCTCGTCGCCGAGCGGCCACCTTCGCCAAACGAGGCTCCAATATATCGATCGCAAAGAATAGCCTCCTTCATCACTTTTTGATCCACTTTACATCTTAAACCCGCCTCTCTCTCTACACATACCTTCTCTACAAATCCATCTAGTTCTAGTGGTCTTCACCCTAGTCCCTTTGTAAGAAAGGTGGAGCTTGGTGGGCTACGCTTTGATTCAAAATCATTGGGTTTGGAGCATCTTGAGTTTTCATCATCTTCTTTTTGGTCTCTTCATTTGAGGTAAGGATACCCTATTCTTCTTATGAGTTTTGACATAAATTTTAGTCGTTTTGATTAGTTGGCGAATTATGGTAATTTTAGGAAAGTTAGGGTTTGTTTTAAAGTTATAAAAAGGGGGGTTTTAATTGTTAAACCTCGTATGTATGTGAGACCTTGAAAAAATGGGATTATTGTTGTTAAATTGATGAAATTGAACCTTAGGATTGATATTTGAAGAAAAGGGGAAAATGCCCTAAAGGTGTTGAATAATTAATTTAAATAATTAATTTGGAGAAATATGAAATTGTGTTGGAAATCATGAAATTGGGAATTTATGGGATTACATGGTGTACTTGGATAAATAAATCACTCACCTATGAGAATGTTGATATTTTATCCTGCTTGATAAATTTATTACCTGCTTAGAGATAATCGAGGATAGTCTTGATTGTTGTAGACAATCGTATGTTGATTAGGAAAACTAAAACTAATCACATTGAATATGTCATTGAATATGATGGTTGAATAATACATCTAATATGTGTATTGATTGATCAACGATATGATAAGTGTTTAAATACATTGTATATGTATATTGTATGGGAAGAGATAGGGATGTACTCCATGATTTGAGAGGAGATAGGAGATGTACTCTCAAACTTGTTTGGGAGGAGATAGGAGATGGATTCCATTGATAACTAAGTTGGCCTGAGTGTCCAGGTGAAAGTCCCGAAATCTTAATTACGCTTGCATAACGTAGATAATTGAAGTATGAAAGTGTTTAATATGAGATGTAGTCTCATTTGAATTGTGGATAATGAAAATGTTTTAATATGAGTTGTAGTCTCATGAAATTGTTGGGCTAGATAATGAGCCATGTTTATGAATCTAAATTGATAAGTAAAAGAAAGTGGAATGAAAACTGCTGTATTTGTCATTGAACTGAAAGTGTTGTGTTGGTTTACAAGTGTTAACCATTTATCAAATGCTAATGTTTTAGTTATTTCTCATACTTGATTTAGTATATCTCATCAAGCATTGGCTCACCCTATGTAGGACTTCATTTTCAAGTTCGTGATATGCTACCTTCAAGGACGAAGGCTTGAGAGATTTTAAGAGTTGAAGACTCTTTTTGTTGTTTTTGTTATTTTGGTGTTACATGTAAATTCAAGCCGAGGGCTTAATGTGTCTTGAGTTAGCACTCTCTTTTCAGAACTAAGTATTGTCTTGTAAAGTTGTAAGCCCGTAGGGTATTTACTTTTGTTGTCAACATGTAATACTTTTGTAATGAATATTCTGATAAATGAAATATGTTTTATTCTCTTATGTTTATGAATGTCTTGAATGTGGGTTTATATGTATTATTTTGAGGGCGTTACATTAAAATTCATATATTTTTATTCTAAAATAGTAAAGTATTAGAACTGTGTCATTTTTTTATAAAAAAAATAATTTTAATTATTAATTGTCAATACAACAATTTTAATCTATTTATACTATATATTATAGTAAAAGAATATTTAAAACAAAACTCATAAGTTTATATATAAAATTTTATTTATGAGAAACAAAATACAAAAAAAAAAAATAATAAATATAATTATTATATTTTTAATAAATAATATATTAGTTTATCACGCAGTATAGCAAGAGTGACATGCTACTATTATTTATGTATATATTGATTTATGTCAATTTTAATAATTTATTTGATATCTCTATTAGGATACACACTACATAGTATAATTTACATATTATATATCAATATTAATAATCAAATCAGGCAAAGTCTCAATAATTATGTTTAAACTAAGTTAAATTAATAAATCATCCTAAAAATTTAGTACATAATTTATATCTATATCTATATTTTATAATAGCATAAGGCTCTATAAACTTTAAACTTTATATACATATACGATATATATATATGTAATTTTGAAAGTTAAGAAATATACCGACATAAAAATATTGACAAATCTAATCATATCTGTAATTTTGGAATTTAGAAATCTTTATATAAAAAGTTTTAAAAAAAAATAGATTTGATTTTTATACAACGCCTAAATATACATGTATCGTGCTTAAAATTAGATTTGATTTTAACACTATCTTTAACTATATTTACCACTTTCATGCTAAAAGCTCATAGATTTTTTATATATTTTGTTTAATCTTTCCATCACTTTTAACACTTTCATCCTAAACAAACTCGCCTAAGAATTGAACTTGGAGCCAAGGATTATTGGCATACAAATTTATTGAAATTTGATTTTAAGTTACTTTTAATGTTTAATCCAATGTTTTCACTTTCTCTAACTTATGTCCATTAGAAATTGAGAAATTATGATACAATTTAAATATAAAATTTTAATTTATTATTACCAAATATTTTAACTAATTAACCTTCATTTTTTTAGAATAGGGGTAAGACTTGGATTAGAATATGGCCCATAGTTTAGGCCAACACGATCTTATTACATAATTGTTTTATACATAAATATATCAAACTATTCCTATAATGGTTTTAACCACAAATATATAAATTTATAAATTTTAATTAATATGTATAAACATGTACATATTTCCTATTTTATTATAAAAAATAAGAGCTATATATTTACTAATTTAATAAATGGGTCAATTGGTCCATGGGTTGAGTATACACTAATGACAATTTTTTAATGATTTGGTCAAGGTCAAGTGGGTGTAAAGATCTATCCCAAGACCGCAAAAATTAGATTTTTATGACGGCAAAATGCCGCCGCTAATACTCCTAATACCGCCTCAAAAACTTTTAGCAACAAAGAAATGACTTTATTGACGGCAAACAGGAGGTCACAACAGAGGGCGCTACAAAAACGCTTTTGTCATCTTTTTTTGACAAGATTTTACTATCACCTATAATATGTAAAAAATTGAGACCTTATGACAAGACTGCTTTTTTTATTTGAGATGGCAAAATGCTATCGCGATTTTTTTTTTGCAACGCATGACCACTATCGCCAATGATTCTAATGTTTTTTGCGACGGTGTGGTGTTGTCGCAAAAAAAAAAAAAAAAAAAAAAAACTGCAAGAAAATTATTTAAAATATTAAAATTACCTGTATCAAATAAAAAAAAATTGAAAAAGAAACCAATAATTGCATAATAATATAAAATTTTCAGATAAAATTAGCAATTTCTCCATAATAAAAAATATTATTGCATCTATCACTACACATCAACAAAATTACCCCACTACATAATGTTCTATAATACATATATAATGATTAAATACATAATGTTGTTCATAATTCAAAATAACATAAACCAAAATTAAAAGTTTTCTTCATAATTCTCCGTGGGTAACAAAAACAAAAGTTAGTCACATTCTTCATAGGCATGCATTCCACAAGAAAAAAACCCCTACTGAAATATCTAAAACAAAAATAAAAATAATTAATGACAATATAATTATGTGTTAATATTTTAATAACAAAAAACATAAAAATTTAACTACTATACAATTACAAAGATAATTAAGTAAATAACTTTGCCTAGATAACAATCTAGTTCTAACTCCCAAAACCGAGAACTCGATTCGAGTCCCGCTTTTGCTCAAGTCTGCCGCTCTAAGCCTGTCGGTGTGCCAAGTTTCGTGCTAATTTAACGCCAGCTTGGTGATTTTAGGCCAACACCTCCAATTCTAAGTTTCTTAATGAACTAGTTTGCCTAGAGTGAAATCTGGTTGTAACTCCCAAACCGAATCTAATTCGAGTCCCGCCTTCTCCCACAAGTCTCTCGTGCCTAAGCGGTCATGTGTTCCAAGTTTCATGCTAACTGATGCCATTTGGTGATTTTGGGGGCGCCAACATCTCGAATTCTAAATTTCTTAACTAACTAGTTTGTTTAGAGTGAACCGACTTAACTCACAAACCGAACCCGATTCAAGTCCCGCTTCTCCCACAAGTCTTTCATGCCTAGGTGGTCGATGTGCCAAGTTTCGCGGCTAATCCGACACCATTTGGTGATTTTGGGGGCCAACACCTCAAATTCTAAGTTTCTTAAGGAACTAGTTTGCCTAAAGTGAAATTGGCTCTAACTCCCAAACCGAAACCCGATTCGAGTCCCGCCTTCTCCCACAAGTCTCGTGCCTTGGCGGTGTGCTAAGTTTCGCGCTAATCCGATGCCATTTGGTGATTTTGAGGCGCCAACACTTCAATTCTAAGTTTTAAGGAACTAGTTTACCTACGTGAAATTCGCTCTAACTCCCAAACCGGGAACCCAATTCGAGTCCCGCCTTTCTACCAAAAGTCTCTCGTGCCTAGGTGGTCATGTGTGCCAAGTTTCATGCTAATCCGATGCCGCTTGGTGATTTTGGGGTGTCAACACTCGAATTCTAAGTTTCTTAAGAAACTAGTTTGCCTAAAGTGAAATCCGTTTAACTCCAAACCAGAACCCGATTCGAGTCCCGCTTCTCCTACAAGTCTTCGTGCCAAGGCGGTCGTGTGTGCCAAGTTTCATGCTAATCCAACGCTGCTTGGTAATTTTGGGCCAACACCTGAATTCTAAGTTTCAGAAGGAACTAGTTTGCCTAGAGGAAATCCGGTGGGAACCCAATTCAAGTCTCTGCTTTTTCTCACAGTGTTCTTATGTCTAGGCAAATGTGGTGTGCCAAGTTTCGTGCTAATCTAATGTCGCTTGGTGATTTTGGGACATCAACACCTCGAATTCTAAGTTTCTTAAGGAACTAGTTTGCCTAGAGGAAATCCTTCTAATCGCCAAATTGGGAACCCGATTCGAGTCCCACCTTCTCCCATAAGTATCTCGTGCCTAGGCAATGTATGCAAGTTTCGTGCTAATCCGATGCTCTTTGGTGATTTTGGGGCATCAACACCTTGAATTCTAAGTTTCTTAAGGAACTAATTTGCTGTGGGAGCCGAATAATTATATGGTAAAGAAGGCCAAGATATTTGAAAACATCTGGCCGAAGTCAATTCGACTATAATCTATGGGCTTTTGAAGCCGAATATATAGTCAGCTATACGAAGAGCTGAATGGGAACTAGCACACAATCGGAAGGCCGAGTAAACCATCAAGTGCGAGATTAAGAGTGGGCCCGACCTTTAGGCCCGAAGGCTAATATAAAAAGAGGAATGTCAACAAAAGAAAGGTATGTGAGAATAGATAAAATAACTTGAGATAGAAGTAAACTAGAAAGCATACTAACTTGTTCGTCAGAGTGCTAATTTTGGCACCCCCGACCAGAGTGTTCATCCTCTTTTCAGGTAGCAATTAGAAGATCAAGGACGTCTGACTGGATCCTGGAGTATTTCCAAACCACTTCTCTACAATTGGCGCCGTCTATGGGAATTCTCAAGCACATCCATGGCGGGCGTAACAGATGATCCTCTAGTAGTCGCTAACGACATTACGCCAAGAGATGATATCACTCCAAGAAACATGCTTGGACCGGAGAATATCACCGCACAACAGGCCTTAACTTCGACTCAATAGCCTAGACCTCACCCAAAACTTAGGTGCAAGAGACAATGCAGACAATCATGGATCAAGCAAACCAAAATGAATAGCGCCCGAAAACATGATGGTCGAGAATGAGCACTGTACAAGAGTTGGCCCTAGAGTTAGCCAAATCCAAGCAGCCGCATGCCATAATCGGGTCGACCTCCAGAAAGAAGAATGATCAACGACGCCAACTTCGAAACATGATAATGACAATGATTCCGACTCACCATCCCCAAAACCCGTAAAAGAAGGGACGAAGTCGATGTGTCCAGTTCATCCAAGGAAGTCTCAGATATACAACACAAATGAGGGAAAGAAGTGATAATTCGGATGAAGAAGACAAATATGACTCTTAGTGCGATTTAATCGTAAGGGCCGTTACCCAAGAAGTTCAAAGCACCATCGCTCACCCTATATGACGGAAAATCAAACCCCATCGACTATATTCGCTATTATAAACAAGCGATGACATCGCATGCTAACGATGAAGCCCTCATGTGTCAAATGTTTCCGAAAGCCTGGGGACCACCGGTCAAATGGTACTATAAACCAGAGCCGACATCGATAAAAAGCTTCCATCTCGCCCAAAAATCCTTCAGGCAAGATTCATCACCAATGAAATCCACCAAAAGCAAGCCGATTCTCTCCGGCAATGCAAATTAAACCAAGAAACCCTTCATAAATATTCCCAAGACGCTATTGGGAATGCTTTAACTCGGTAGATGATGCCGCAATGACTCAATGGCCATCACCGCCTTTAAAATGGAATTACATCTCGATAGTCCCTTCACATTGCTGACCGACGGCCTCCAAAACAGCTTTGGGCGTAATGAAAAAGTTGAAGAATATTGTAAGGTGGAAGACGATGTTCATGGTCAAAGCCAAACAAAGTCATAAGACAACTCGTCGAATCGCTCACCGATAAGCGCCGTGCATCAAGGAGCCCCGAACCAATCAATCAAAGCTAAACGAGACAAAAGTGTGACTCAAGGCCAAGTGATCCGTGTTCACACCGATCAAATGAACAATATCAAGTATATAGCAAAGACAAGACGCTTGGACAAAAAGTACACGGTTAGCAGAGCCGACAACAAGATTTTGTTGAAAGTTCAACACCTTCCGCTTTAAATAACCACCCAAAATGATGAAACCTCCCAATACAAGGAGAAGGAACAAGCGGTGTGAGTACCACAAGGACCATGGTCATGACACCGCAGCTTGTTATGCAATCAAGGACCATCCGGAGGAGCTAGTACAAGACGGCCATTGAAAAACACGCTTGAAAGAATAATCCATCGAACACGGTAGCCCTACAGCCAGATTCACCTCCACTTGGTGCAATTCACATGATATACAGTCTGCCATCGTCAGCCGAGGTACAGACAATTCAGTTGCAACCTAGCCTGCATAAGCCGATCACACTAGCAAAACGACCCCATGAAACTGGGAGGATTAGTTTCGACGACACCGACTTAGTTGGAGTAACTCTCCCCTACACCGATCCCTCGCATCGAAGTTACGCGTGAACAGATTCACCATTGAACGGTTCTAATTGATTAGGAAGCACTTTAAGTAATGTATTACAAAACATTTGTTAAACTTGGATTCACTAACTCGATTTGTCGCAGTCGACACTCCATTATTCGACTTCAATGCTAACCCCGAGTATCCTTTGGGCAAAATCACACTACTAGTTCGCAAGCACCAGCCAAGAGACGAGAATTGCCGGTTGTCAAACTTCCTTCACCATACAATCTCATCATGGGAAGAACTTGGTTGCTTACTATGCAAGTTGTGCCAAGCACCTACCATCAATTACATCATTTTCCGACTAAGTATGGCATTGAACAAATTCGTGGGTTCTTTAAATCGGCACAAGCGTGTTACCTTGTTGTCACGCAAAGAGACCAAAAGAATTAAAAGTGAATTCGATTGAAGTACCGGATTGGGAGACCTTGAGGACATTGATCAGTCGAAATTAATAGGAGTCTTGACAAGTTCTTCATGATCGCACTTCCTTGAACGAAGTTGATAGGCACGAGCTTGTATCCTTCTTACTTGGCAACCTCGACGGTTTGCATGGACACCATATAAATGCCAACAATGGATCCATCTGTGGCCCAAAGACTACTTAAACGTTGATCCAAAATGTGTTTAATCATTCAGAAAGTTCCATGGCCGCAGAGCACGCTTCATTCATTGTTGAAGAAGTTGACCGATTGCTTGCGTCGTGGAAATTCGCTATAACCTATCCTACATGGTTGTCCAATACCATGGTTGTAAAGAAGAAGAATGGATCTTGGCATGTTTGTGTGGACTTCACTTGATTTAAACAAAGCTTGTTCCAACGATTGTTTTCCCTTCCTGCATTAGACCAACTCAGAGATGTAACGATACATCATCAACGCATGAGCTTGACCCCTATAGAGGCTATCATCAAATTGCCATACATCCGGAGGATTAATAAAAGATCGCATTCTCACCCAAGAGGAACCTATTGCTATAAGGTCATGCCTTTGATCAAGAATGCGAGCAACTTACCAAAGATCGTTATTGCCATGTTCAGTGAACAAATGACCTACTTAAAGTATACATCGATGACATGGTGGTCAAATAGAAGGAAATGCACACCCACTTAGTCAATTTGGCAGATACATTCGCATTCTTCGAAAGTACAAAATGAAATTGAACGCCTCAAAGTGTGCATTCGATCGAATCCGAAAATTCCTCCTACATTGTTAACCACTATGGAATAAAGGCCAACCCGAGGCAGATCACAAGAATTATTTCATACACTTCGACAAGGCAAAGCTTTCGATTGACCCCGAGTGCCAGCCGCTGGACGACTTGAAAACTTATCTCCAATCAAGACCACTCTCGCAACCCTCGGCGTACCCACTCATTTTGTATCTGGCGGTATTTGACCCAAGGCGGTCGTGTATTTTTAAAGGAGGAACTCAGGGAGCAAAGAACCAATTTACTATGTAAGCAAAGCAATGGCTAACACCAAAAACACGTTATCTACCATCGAAAAGCTCATCCTTGCTCTCGTTATGGTCAGAAGAAAACTAATACATTACTTTCAGGGCATACCATAGGTGTACTAACAGACTATCTTCTCGTCGGCGCCCATAGCACTAAGCATCAGTATGATTTCAAAATGGGTTTTGGAACTCAGCCAGTATGATATCCAGTTTTTGCCTAGAACTACCATCAAAGGACAAATGCTCGCCGACTTTATAGCCGAATTCACGGATTGCCTTGCCTAAACTCAAGTCTCGAAAGCAAGTGCAACCTAAACCCAACTGGAGAATATATGTTGGAGACATTTGGCAGTTGTACTGTGACGGGTCATCCAACCAACGTGGCAGTGGGATAGGTGTAGTAATCATGAACCCCGAAGAGGCAATAATCAAGCAGGAGGTTAAACTGGGCTTTGATGCATCAAATAATGAGGCCAAATACGAAGCATTGCTAACCGGCCTTCGGAATGCACTTCACCTCATTGCGCAGCGGTTGCTTGTTTTCTGTGACTCGAAACTAGTCATCAACCAGTTGAAAGGGGAGTATAGAGCTAAAAATGACCGCATGGTAGCCTACATGACAACGGCGAATTCCTTGCTCGCGAAATTCGACCACCACAAATTGAATCAAATAACCCGGATCGAACACGCATGCGAGGCCCTTGCTTGCCTAGCCTCCGCCACAATTCAAAAATCAAACGGACAATCAAGTAGGATTCATCCTCGAGCCGAGCATTACCTCTTAGCACCAATTCAGATTAACATCATTGAACCAGACCAAGTTGATGGACCCTATCGTCACATTCCTTTCTCAACACAACTCCAAATGGACAAAAAAGAAGCCCATAAATTGCAAAATAATGCCTTGCAATACTACTTGGATCCGCACAGAAAGCTCTACAAAAATTCCCTTTCTGGGCCGTACTTAGAATGTGTTCACCCAGATAAAGTTGAGGAACTCTTTACTGAAATACATGAAAGTAGTTGTGATGCCCATTTTGGAGGACGCTCATTAGCCCACCGAGCCAGAATAACACAAGGGTATTATTAGTCACTATGTGAACAGATGCCGAGAATTATGTCAAGAAATGCGAACAATGCCAGAGGTTTTCCTTTTTAACTCATCTGCCTGCCAAGGTATTAAACTCCATAACTAGTCTTTCGTCGTTCGCTCAATGGGCACTCAATATCGTCAGACCACTACCATGAGCCCCAGGGAACAAGTGATTCCTGGTTGTTGCAACAAATTATTTTACAAAATGGGTTGAAGTAGAGGCCTTAACAAATATTCGAGATGTCACTGTTAAACATTTTGTATGGAAAAACATCATAACACGATTCGGCATACCAAGAGCACTCATCTCAGACAATGGCACCCAATTTGATTGTGGTGTCTATCAAGAATTATGCAACACGATGGTATCCGACCTTTTTCCTCGCCGCATATCCACAAAGCATTGGTCGAAAAGGCCTCCAATAAAGTCATCCCGACGATATCAAGAAAAGGTTAGAAAAGCTAAAGGTAGATGGGTCAAAGAGTTGCCTAGTGTGTTGTGGGCTCATCGCGACTACTCCAAGGCAATCCATCGCGAAACGCTGCTTGCTTTGTTCTTTGGAACCCGTGCAATTATCCCCGAGATCGCCTACCCACGATGAAATCCAAGGTTTTTGACACGGGCCATAATGACATGATGTTGGCCTTGGACTTGACTTTAATTGAAGAACATCGAGATCGCGTTCTTGCTTGCATAGCGGTATCAACAATAAATCACTAAATCATATAATCGCATGCATGCAATTGCGTTATATGGCCGAGAATTGGTCCTCAAGAAAGTGCTTCCTCGCTACTAAGAATTCGACAGACAAAAAATTTGACCTCAATCGACGGCCCTTATCGTTGATTCAATCGCCGAATCGACATATCGGCCAAAGACATGGCCGGAGAAGTTTGCCACGCCTTGAATTCCACATATTTGCGAAATTTTATCACTAAGCCAACTTGTATGGCATACTAGTTTGTTTCAAATTTTTGCTTATATGTTATGCATTCATCTTTCAATTTCCCAAAGGCAATGCCCTTTCTTATCGCAATCTTGTTAATAATGGTTTAATAACGAATATAAGCCTCAATTCAGAGCACCCTTCGTGGATGTCACATTTGCGCCAATGAGACTCCAAATTGAACACCTTTCGTGGATATCACGACACAACACAATAAGACTCCTAATCGAGTGCTCATGGATGTCACGCTTAATGAATAAGCCTACAAATTCAGAGCGCCTTCATGGATATCACGATTGGCCAAGACAATAAGACTAATTCAAAGCACCCGCATGGATGTCACATTTGGACCAAATAAGCCTCCGACCGAGCGCCTTCGGATATCACGACACATAAGGCAATAAGACTCCGAATTGGGAGCGCCCTGCATGGATGTCACGTTTGGGCCGAATAAGCCTCCAAATTAAGAACACCCTTCGTGGATATCACGATTAGCCAAGACAGTAAGACTCCGAATTCATAGCACCCTACGTGGATGTCACGTTTAGACAGAATAAGCCTCCAAATTCGGAGTGCCCTTCATGGCTAAGACTGCAAATTCGAAGTGCCCTACGTAGATGTCACATTTGGGCAGAATAAGCCTTCAAATTTAGAGCGCCCTTCGTGGATATCACGATTGGCCAAGACAATAAGACTCTGAATTTGGAGCGCCTTGTGTGGATGTCACATTTAGACCAAATAAGCCTCCGAATTCGAAGCGCCTTTCGTGGATACCACGATTGGCCAACACAATAAGGCTTCGAATTCGAGCGCCCTTTGTAAATGTTACTTTTGGATTGAATAAGTTTTTGAATTCAGAGCACCCATCGTTCGTAAACCCGAATGGCCGGGTAATCCTCCGAATTCGTATGACAATATTTGACAATAGAATGGCATGGATCAATGTACGATTGTCACAAGTAGATACAAACATCAATCAAAATAATACAAAGAAATATTTATTTCATTAAATAAGCACAAATACATGGCTTTTGATGAATTCAAAAGTACAATAATTTGTATTGAGACCCTCTTCATCATCGGATTTCTCGTCATCATAAGCTTCAAAAGGAAAATTGTAATTCTGATACAGAGGTGACGTCGAATCGATACCAGCAGCCTGCAGCGCCCTGGTCCATCCATGCTTAAATCCACAATTTTCGCACCGACAGACATCCTCAGCTAATTTTTCCTTTGTCTTTACAATACCAATTTTTCGGCCGTCATGAAAACCTTGTTCGTAGGCCTTCATTCTTATTGTTTCTCTTGCGAATAGGCTTGCCGTATCTCGGTCGACAATTGCATGATCTAGCAAATGCTGGTTTACTCTTTCTGCCACAATCTGGTTTATTTGACTCACCGAATGCATTTCGGAAGCCTTAGCTTTCTTCAGCTCGTTCTCGGCTTTCTTTGCGCGAGCTTCCAAGCTCTGAATGCGCCATCTTTCGCTTATCTCTTCACGTGGCATGAAGACGCATGCCGATTTCATAGGAGGTGTATAGTCCTTTACTGCTCCATGGACGCCTCCTCGAAAAACTTCATAATCGGGCCGACCGACCATTGATTGCTGGACTTCGAGCGAAAAAATATGTCCAACAAACTCGACTGCCACATTTGGATCGCGGATAATCAATTCTACTTTTGTCATCAGTTTATTCCCAACGACGACTGAAAAACTCAATAGGCATGGTGTTCTACTGGTTTCATTTTATGAACCGGGGAGCTCCTCACGCTACCTCTCCTTCCTAGGTGACTTCTACTCCGCCCTCTTGGAGATCTACTGACGATGGGGAGTAACGCCTCACGCTTCTCTAACGCCTTTGTTTCGCTCGACTAGGTTCACCATCTCGATTCATCTCTAAGTCCGATTCACCTAGTGTCCTACCCTCCCTCTCGCTATTAAAGAATATTCTTTTGATATCCAAATTTCCTTAGTTCGACACAATGCTCATTTTCCTCTCACAGCCTATTGAATTTGAACACAACACAACTCACGCGCACCTAGCCCCACCCCGCTTATTAATTACAGTGTAGCGTTCTCAAAGTGATTGCTTCAATGCATTGCATCGACCACCATCGTGCCCCACCCATTCCATGAACCACAAATATTCGATGATTCGTTTCATTAATCAGTTGAGGCAAGGGCAAATTAATAAATCTATTCAATTTAATTGCAATCCATTGCGCCAACAAATTTTGTGCCCTATCTAATCCATGAACTACAAATATTTGGCGATTCTGCTCATTAATCACCGGGCAAGGAAGATTCATTAATCTATTCAACCCAATTGCAATGCATTACGCCAACACATTATCGCGCCCCATCCAATCCATAAACTACAAATATTCGCCATTTTGTCCATTAATCCTAGGGTAAAGACAGATTCATTAATCTATTTGGCCCAATTGCAATGCATTGCGCTAATAAGTTACCGCGGCACCACCCAATCCATAAACTACAAGTATTTGGCGATTCTGTTCATTAATCGGCTGGGGCAAGGGCAGATGTTGATTCATTAATCTATTCGGCCCAATTGCAATGCATTGCACCAACAAATTACTGTGCCCCACCTAATCCATGAACTACAAATATTCAACGATTCTGTTAATTAATCAGCTGGGGCAAGGGTAGATTCATTAATCTATTTGGCCCAATTGCAACGCATTGCGCCAACAAGTTATTGTGCCCCACCCAATCCATGAACTACAAGTATTCGGCGATTTTTTCATTAATCAACTGGGGCAAGGGCAAATTCATTAATATATTTGGCCCAATTGCAACGCATTGCACCAACAAATTACTGTGCCCCACCCAATCCATGAACTACAAATTTTCGGCGATTCTGTTCATTAATTAGCTAGCGTAAGGGCAGATTCATTAATCTATTCGGCCCAATTACAATGCATTACGCCAACAAGTTACTGTGCCCCACCCAATCCATGAACTACAAGTATTTGGCGATTCTGTTCATTAATCAGCTAGGGTAAGGGCAGATATAGTAATCTACTCAACCTCTATTGATAAACATATTAACAATGCCCCTTCTGATTGGCAGATTTTATTCAATGTGACATTGCAAGTTGTATGTTTTATTTGGCTCTTCAATGTTCAAATTGACACAAGGCATGATTATTTGGCTTTGGAAAAACTTGTCTATATGATTACATCACCCTACTTGGCTATTAATTAGCACATGCGGAAAGATTATGTTATCGCCGAATTAAGTGATATCACCCTACTTAACTATTAATTAGCATACATAGAAGACAGACAAAAAGGCGATTTTCATTAATAAATTGAGTACAAACAGTCGTCATTTTACACATGAAAATTGCCCTATATTTAACTTTTAAATAAAATAAATAAGCAAAAATCTACAAAAACTACATACAAAAAACACCAAACAAAAAGCAAAATTACATTGACACTACTCATTCTTCAAGGTCAGACTCGACTCAATCTCTAGTACTTTCGTATCAAATTGGCTGCTCCAATGTCACATTAGCGGCAGCCAGGGCTTTAAGCCAGCCGTGTTTGAAGCCCTAATTTTCGAACTTGGGTACTTCCTCCACGTATTTTTTAAGGCGGCATTTTCTCTGGCTTGGAATGCCTTGGAGATCTCGGAGTCAGCGATTTGTTTTGCCTGCTTTGATTCTTCCAAATCGGCCTCTAGTTTGGCAATCACCTCTTTGGCCAACTTGAGCGCATCATCACTGTCATTCGTCCTTTCTTCGGTAGCCAACCTGAGTTGATCGGAGCATTTGGCTTTCTCTTCCTCGGCATTGGCCCTCGCTCGCTCTTCCGTTGCTTTGCCCGCCTCAGATTCAGCTATAAGAGAGGCCTCCAGCCTTGCCCTTTTCAGTTTCAAGTTTGGCTTTGAGCAAGCAGATTTGCTCGATAACATCATAATGACGGCGGTCGATTTCTGTGATCCTGCCCCCCACCTGTAAGCAAAAGATTAATAAGATAGCTGGCATAAAAAGGAACGAAATATTTTCTCAAAGTCACGTACTAATATCCCCGATTGAGCGGCTAATGCTATCGACACCACATCCAGCTCTGTACAGAACGATGCTCTATCAATCGACAGAGAAATCGACGAGGCCACGCTTAAGGCCACGGCAACGTCCTTCAAAGCCGAAGCATCAAAAGCAACCGGCACGTTCTTTATTTTAGGTTGTATGGTAAAAAAACGCAGCCAAGTCCTACGACTCTCCTATGTGCGGCCGTTTATCAGTTTGGTTTTCAGAAGAGTCGACTTCGTGCTCGGCGGGGCGTTTCTCCCCCCTCTATTCGGCTACCAGATTGTCCGATTGATCAATGACAATTTGCTCTATTTTGGTTATAACAATCTGCTCCATTTCCTCAACATGAGCAAGCGGAGAAAACTCAGCCCCAACAGCAGGTGGTGAGGGTTCTAACTTGGCTGCTTCGACCCTCCTTTAGGCAGCCATCTTCTCGGCATTCTTTCTTCTGCCATCTGCGCGAGCGACTCCCCAGCCATGTTCTCAAGATCTCTGCCGAGAAGGTCCTAAGCCGGTGAAAATATCGTCTTCTAATGATACGTCGACTCGGCCTTAAGTGGAAGGAAAGTTAAAGCCGCTTCCTCAAAGGCCAAATTAAGAGCCGTGTCAACCTCCTCCCCTAGACTGTCAGATCTATCCAAGTTGGACTGATTTGGCTGTTCAACAACTTGTTCGGCGACTTGCTCTGAATCTGAAACTTCAAGGCCAATCTCTCTAAGGTTCTTGAAATTTGGAAAAATGAATGCCATGAGCTGTTGTTCTCCCTTTGGAATTGGAATGTGATCAACGGCCGAAAAAGTAGCGTACATCGGCTTGTACCGCAATAAGATGTGAGCGGCCCTCCCTTACTTTTGGAGGTTTGGAGGGCAATTTTGATTCACTAAAAAACAGCGTTGTCGGTCGAGATAAGTACTTTTTTCAAGTCGTTTCCTGCACGAATGAAACGGTAAGTACATACAATCTAAGCCGAATAAATGTATAAAAAAATACACATAGAAATGGGACTATATGGCCACCTGGTTCGCCTTTTTGTCTAGCCATAGGATCTAGGTGACCTTCGCTTTCGCCGAATTCCCAGTTGCCTCAGACAATGACCATGACGTCGTCAACACGCTTACCAGAGCTGGCAAGCATTGTCACTAGATGGTGATTAGTGTCCTTGGCCTTGAGAAAGTAGGGTCCCTGCCGACCAGATGATTTCGCCAAGGCATAACAATGCCGAATAGTAGGGATTCCTAGATTAATCCTAAGTCAGCGGTTTAATTCTACTATTCCCATTATGATTTGGTAAAAGTTAACATTAGGTTGTAAGGAAGTAGACCCCAGTAACGAAGGACGGCCCTCAAAAATGAATGAAAGAAGAAATGAACTCCATCATCAAAGAATTGGCAGAAAGAATGATGATCGTACTCTCATCGGTCTTCTTCATGTCGAGTACGCTATCTACCACAAGTGACAGATGGACATCATCTAGAATGAAAAATGGCATTGAAAAGCGGAAACACGGTTCGTAGAAAGAAGAGCTTTCAAATGTTTCGCCATCCAAATCAAAATAAAAAATACTCTAAACTAAAAACAAACAAGAAAATGGGAGTTGGAATGAGGAAGAAATGCAAGGAAGAGAAGAATTTACAGGGTAGAGAGAAAAGGACAATGGGGAGCAGACAGAAGTTGTAGAGGTTGTGAAGTTGTAGAGGTAGTGAATTTGAAAGAGCTTTACAACTTCAAAAAATATTCGAAGGGATAACGCGACTTCATATCGCATTAAATGAACAACGCGTACGAAGGGGCGGGAAACTATAATGATTTCTAAACCATGGTCGTTCTGATACTTCGGTATTAGAAGGAGTGCAAGCACCGTATTTTTGAATTTCCATATATTAAAACCAAACATGTCGACTAATTGGCTTTAGTCGGATGTTTGGGGGATAATTGTGGGGGCTGAATAATTATATGGTGAGGAAGGCCAAAATATTTGAAGACATCTAGCCGAAGTCAATTCGGTTATATTCTAAGGGCTCTTGAAGCCAAATGTACAGTCGACCATACAAAGAGCCGAATGGGAACCGGCACGCAATCGGAAGGCCGAGTAAGCCATCAAGTGCGAGATTAAGAGTGGGCCCAACCCTTGGGCCCAAAGGATAATATAAAAAAAGGAACATCTACAAAAGAGAGGCATGTGAGAATAGATAAAATAACTTGAGATAGAAGTAAATTAGAGAGCATACTAACTTGTCCGTCAGAGTGCTAATTCCGACACCCTCAACTGGAGTGTTCATCCCCATTTCAGGTAGCAATTAGAGGATCAAGGATGTCTGACTGGATCCTGGAGTATTTCCAAACCACTTCTCTACATTTGCCTAGAGTGAAACTCGTCTCTAACTCCAAAACCGAGAACCTGATTCGAGTCCCGTCTTCTCCCACAAGTCTTTTGTGCCTAGCTGGTCATGTGTGCCAAATTTCGTGCCAATCCAATGTTGTTTGGTGATTTTGGGGTGTCCACCCCTTGAATTCTATGTTTCTTAAGAAACTAGTTTTCCTAGAGTGAAATCTGGTTCTAACTCTCAAACCAAGAACCCGATTCGAGTACCGTCTTCTCTCACAAGTCTCTTGTGCCTAGCCGGTCATGTGTGCCATGTTTCGTGCTAATTCAACGCCGTTTGGTGATTTCAGAGCGTTAACACCTCGAATTCTAAGTTTCTTAAGGAACTAGTTTGCCTAGAGTGAAATCCGGCTCTAACTCCCAAACCAAGAACCCGATTCACGTCACGTCTTCTCCCACAAGTCTCTTATGCATAGGCAGTCGTGTGTGCCAAGTTTCGTGCTAATCCGTTGCCGTTTGGTAATTTTGGGTCGTCAACACCTTGAATTTTAAGTTTCTTAAAGAATTAGTTTGCCTAGAGTGAAATCTGGCTCTAACTTCCAAACCGGAAACCCGATTCGAGTCCCGTCCTCTCCCATTAGTCTCTCGTGCCTAGGCAGTCGTGTGTACCAAGTTTCGTACCAATCCGAAGCTGTTTGGTGATTTTGGTTCACCAACACCTTGAATTCATGAGGCTGAAAAAGAATGACAAAAATATTACTTGAAACCCTTTCACGAGGCTGAATTCAATGTTAATGGTAGACATGACCTTTTACACCTTGTGTTTTGCTTCTTTGTGTGGTTAAATTCCAGCCCATATAAATAAATAAGCAAAAGCAAACGTAAAACGCACTTCCATATCTATGATGCCATGAACACATCAAAATGCTTGTATTTTTTAACCACTCAAAATCTCATATTAATAGCTAAGGAAGCAATCAAGATTCAACTACCTACTAAATTTGCATCCATTAGCAGTTCAGACACTAGATTCAATTTAATTAATATAGTAAACCATCAATATGCATAGAACATAATTTCCTAGAAATCACATTAATATCAACAGTAAATGGAAAGCTACATCAAAGCATGCACACATGCAACTCTAGATGTGGTAGCAAGCAAATAATAATCATGATCATATTCAGAACTATCTAGATGTGGTAGCAAGCAACTTTAAATCATTTATTTGAAGCATTTGTTCAATATGAAGTTATTCTAGGATATTAAAAAAATAAAACAATGAAAAGAAAACACAAAATGCACGAATGCATTTGTAGGAAAACTTGTAGCAGAAAAACCAAGATAATTGAAACTTACTTTTTTTCCCAGCAGTGTTTTGCCAACTGGCTCTCCAAGCAGCTTTTGCTTTACAGCAATGTGCATCTCATTCTGCAGTAATAACAAAATAACAAAAAACTAATTCACGTAAACATAATTTAAATTTCATAGAAAAGTATGTGTTATATATATGATATAACCACTTATACAAAGAATAATTTCTTGCAAAAAAAAAAAAAAAGAAGGTGTAATGCCTATCCATATAATCCTAAAATCCCAAACCTAAAAGCAAAGTTGAAATATTGTCAATAAATAACGAAAGTTGGGAGATATGGAGAAAACCAAGCCACGTGTATGAATTCTTAAAATATCTCAGCAATAATGACAAATAAAAGACAAAAGTGCTCAAATTAAACAACTTAATAACAAAATGTGCTCCAAATGATCAAATGCTCAAGCAATAGTTACTTCTGCCATCTAGTTACTTCTGCCATCAATAAAGAAGACAAAATAACTAGGGGCAATACATTAGCAACTAACAAAAGACAGTTACATAACAAACACTAACAAAGGACAAACTATAGCAAGCTATACACAATAAACAACCAACAAAAGCCACCAGAGCAACCAAAAGAGCTGTACAGGCTAACCACATGCCAAACCACATCAGCTGACCTAACGTCAAAAATGTCCTTGCAACCCTTAGTCTCTGCCATGGCTGATCAAGAGCGTTAATTTCCCATAGTGAGCCCCTCAATCACTTTTAAGCAATGTAGGAAGTGGACTAAGAACAGCACCATAACGAGTCACATGAAGCTGCATGGTCAATTTCTAGAATCTAATCAACTAAGTTGAAATAGTAAACAAGCCTATGGTACTAAAAACAAACACCACCTTCTAGTTACAAAAACATCTATAAGCACAAGTGTAGCCAAACATACCCTTGCAACTATCCATGCAATCCTCAGTCTCTACCACGGCTTATCAAGAGTTTCAAAATCAACCATTAACTCATTTTAACCCAATATTTTACCCCTAATGAGCCAAATCTATCGTTTTACCCTTACCATCCCAAAAGTCATCAAATAATCCAATATGTTAACATAAGGTACAAAAATATCACATTAAATCATTAAACTAGTAATGAAAACAACTTGAAAAATACTTTAAAAATACCAAATCAACCCTAAACCTTTTAAATTAAGTTATATTTAATGGCAAGCACTCTAACTACACGAGTTACATGTGCACATGGCACAAGTTGCACTTACACTAAACAAGTTTCGTAACAATATAGTAGGTACCTACCCAAAAAACAATATATTAGGTAATTTGGGGTTGTGATAGGAAGGGCAAGGAGTGAAGGGTTTGCAATAGCTGTAGTGGCCAGGTTTTGGGTGAAGGGGGTTATTGTGAGGATGGAAGGGACTAGGAATGGCAGATGTCTTATTGCAAATCTCTTCTTAACTGTAACTAGTACATCCAACTATTGCATGTGTGTCAAGAGGCAAGTTGTGTTATTGACTTGTTAGCCAAAATTGCTCTATTTGCAATGTAGAGAACTATGTTAGAGCATCTCCAATGCAGCTACCATTTAAGTTGCTTTGCTTTAATATGGTAGCTTGGTTAAAAAATAGAGCTCCATTTCAGTGCCCTTCAAGCTGGAAAATTTTGGCATTGTTATACTTTGTGCCAACATTTTCCTTAAAAAAATAACAAAACAAAATATTTATTACACACACACACACACATATATATATATATATATACATATATTGACGTATACACAAAGAAACATATATATGAAGATATGTAAACACATGTATATATATTCATACTTGCAAATTTAAGAGACGTAGAGAGTGGAGAAAAAAATGAGAAAAAAGACTCACAATTACCAACCAAACACTAGACTACCATCGTCTGTCGTTGCTCGTCGTCACACGATGTCTTATGCTGCTCGCCGTCGCTCGATGCCGCCGTCTGCCGCTGCTCGCCGTTGCTCAACGCCATCATTTGCCATGCTCACAGTCGCGAGAGAGAGAGAGACAGACAGACAGACAGACAGACAGATGGGATATTTGATTCAAAAGATTAGGGATTTGAGATTTGGGAATTTTTGGTTGAGGGAGGGAAAACAAACGCGAATCAAATTTTGAGTTTTTTTTTTTTTTGCAACATCAAGTATAACCGTCACGAATAAAAATTTAAGGTAGTGTTTGGTAACGTTTACGTTTTTGGTTTATGTTTACAAAAATTTTATAAACTGGTTTTTATTTATTTTTAGGAAAACATAATCTACAAACGCATTTGGTTTAGGCAAAATGTTTGAATTTTTTTTTAAATATAAACTAAAAAATATGTTGTTCAGGCCTAAATTATTTTTATTTATTTTGTAATATTTATGACAATGGGATCATACACATTATAATTGGAAAAAAAATTAATTTAAAAAAATTAATTGAAATAAATTATTTGGAAAAAAAAATTAATTAAAAAAAATGTTAGTAAAATTTTTAAATTTCTGTTTAAAAACCAACGTAAACTTATTTTTTGAGTTTACGTTTTTTCCTTAAATTTATAAACTGAGACAACCATTTATGAACCAAAAAAATTAGCAAACAAATTTTTATGATAGTTTTTAAAATTTTTGTAAATATAAACTAAAAACTGAAAACGAAATAGTCACCAAACAGGCCCTAAACAATGAAGTGATGGCGTTTAACTACTCCCTCCATCCCAAAATAATGGTCTCTTTTGGAAAATTCAACTTTTTTTAATAGCACAATTATTATATTTTTAGATATTAATTTCCCAAAATTACCTTTTGATAGTAGATTTTTTTGGGAATATCAATTATAATAATTGTACTTTTTGTATTATTAATGAATTTGAAAGAAGAGAAAAATAATAAATTCATATTATTTTATTTCTTGATTTTTGGAAATGGACTAATATTTTGGAACAATAAAAAATAGAATAAGGAACTAATATTTTGGGACGGAGGAGTAATTTTTTTATTTACAGGGTATTGCCGTCACGATAACCTTTGTTTGCGAGGGCGAAGGGTTGATATCGCCAAAAAAAAAAAAACTCTTTTTTTTGTCAAAAACCTCCTTGTCCATTTTACTGCCCAATGAAAGCTAAGAAGAGAAAGAATTAAAAAAAAAAAGTGAGAGAAACAAGAGATGATTAGGGAAAGAGAGAGAGAGAAGAGAGATGAGCAAGAGACATAGAGAGAATGAGAGAAATGAGAGAGACAGAGAAGAGAAATGAGTGAAAGAGAGAAAGAAAAGAGATGAGCGAGAGAGAGAGAGAGAGAGAGAGACCCATTTCGTTTTTTGACTTTCTCCTCTTTCAACAACAATGGGCTTGAAGAAAAAGATGAGTGTGATTAAGAGAAATAAACGATTGAGAGAAAAGAGAGATGAGTGAGAGAGAGAGACAGTATAGACACCCCATTTTAACCAGCCCTAAGACTTGGGAGTTTTCTTCTAAACACCCAATGATGAAAATTATAATGTGCTATTTTATGAATTTCTCAGCAAAAAAATCAGATTTAAGCTTCAATCCCAATTTTGCACCCGTTTTTGCCAAATTAGTTGAGACCTATTCAAAAATCTTTTTCTGCAATTGATTCTCTTGTTTAGAAAATTTAGCAGTTTGAAACAATAGGCCTTTCAAAAAACTAAATGGATTTTGACTATTGACAATTGGCCTTTCAAACAAATAAAATGGGTTTTGACTATTCACAATTTGCCTTTCAAAAAACTAAATGGATTTTGACTATTCACAATTGGCCTTTCAAACAAATAAATGGGTTTTGACTATTCACAATTGGCCTTTCAAACAAATGGATGGGTTTTAACTATTCACAATTGGCCTTTCAAAACATGAATAGGTTTTGGCTCTTCAAAATTGGCCCTTCAGAACATGAAAGGGTCTTGGTTTTTGGCCTATATATAGAAGACCATTAAAACTATAAGAGGTGGTGAAAAATTTTGATGAGAGAGAGGTCTAAACTTTGATCAAAGAAAGAGTTTATTTTATTCCAATTAAATGAAAATATTTTTAGAGAGGGGTCTAAACTTTGATCAAATAAAGAGTTTATTTTGTTACCACCCAAAACTTCACCAAAGCTAAAACTTGAACTTTCTTCTTTGAGATTTCAACAACATACTCCACAACCGGGGTGATCAAGAGGAAGTTTGGAAATCAAAAAGTTCAATCTTTCTCTAGAAGGTGAATTTCTAGTATTTCATTCTCTTATTTTTTCTATCTCATATTTATTTTCTTGCTTCTTATTTCATAGTGTTTTGTTATAATCCAAATAGTTTGTTTATCTCATATTTATTTTCTTACTTTACATTTCAGTGTGTTGTTATAATCTAAGTGGTTTGTTTAGCTCATAATTAATTAATTATTTATTTGTATTTATTCACTTGCTTTAATTTCATATTAGTTTTGTTGTAATCTTCCATGTTCTACCTCATATTTGCTTTCTTGTTTTAAGTTCATGTTGTAATCTTACATATTTTATCTTATATTTGCTTTCTTGTTTTAAGTTCATGTTGTAATCTTGCATGTTTTATCTTATATTTGCTTTCTTGTTTTAGTTTTATAGTAATTGTATTGTAATCTTGCATGTTCTATCTTATATTTGCTTTCTTGTTTTAGTTTCATAGTAATTGTGTTGTAATCTTGCATTTCCTAGCTTATATTTTTCTTGTATTAAGTCTCTTATTAATTTTGTTATAATATTGCTTGTTCTACCTCATATTTGCCTTTTTTTATTTTAGGTTCATGTTAGTTTTGTTGTAATCTTGCATGTTCTATCTTATATTTGTTTTCTTGTTTTAGTTTCATAGTAATTATGTTGTAATCTTGCATTTCCTAGCTTATATTTTTCTTGTATTAAGTCTCTTATTAGTTTTGCTGTAATCTTGCATGTTCTACCACATATTTGCTTTTTTTTTATACATTTTAGATTCATGTTAGTTTTGTTGTAATCTTACATATTCTATCTTATATTTGTTTTCTTGTTTTAGTTTCATAGTAATTATGTTGTAATTTTATATTTCCTAGCTTATATTTTTCTTGTATTGGTCTCATATTAGTTTTGTTATAATCTTGCATGCTCTACCTCACATTTGCTTTTTTTTGTTTTAGGTTTATGTTAGTTTTGTTGTAATCTTATATGTTCTATCTTATATTTGTTTTCTTGTTTTAATTTCATAGTAATTATGTTGCAATCTTGCATGTTTTACCTCATATTTGTTTTTTTGTTTTAAGTTCATGTTAGTTTTGTTATAAGTTTGCATTTTTTTTTTAATTTTATATTTATTTTCTTGTTTTTAATCTAACCAGTAGTGGTTAATTGAGCCACCTACATATTTCTTGTTTGTTCCTTTTCTTGGTTTTGCAATAAGACAGGTTTTGCTAGGCCTAATTGGTCAGCCAGTTAGCTTCTTTTGGACAAGATAACGTTGTCTTCGATGTTAACCAACTTCGGTAGTTTCAAGGCACATAAAACTTTTTTTTTCCTTTTGTTTATTTTATTTTGAGTGTATTATGAGATTTTTATGTTGTTGTAATATTCTCCTCCCTCCCTCTAATTTGGTTTGTAATAATTTATTCAAAGTGTTGTAATAATTTCCCGCCCGACTTCTTTCTATTCTGTTCTTTTACTTGTTTTTCTTATTTGTAAATATGCATCATGTTTATTTTATTTATTTATTTATTTTTTTTGTCATTATATCCATGCTTTGCATCTATGTTTCATGCATCTTGATTCGGCTAAGTTTATATTTGTGGATTTAATCAATTCCTATGTGATTATGTGTCCTACCTCATATTCTTGAGATGATTCACATGTTATCTCTTAGAAGAGAATCTTTAGTTGCATGTCATGAGTGAATTGCATTAAGATTTTGTATATAAGATCATGCATGTTTTACTAATTTTGTTTTGTAACTATTCGAGGGAC
This sequence comes from Camellia lanceoleosa, assembly GCA_025200525.1. Classification (NCBI taxonomy): domain Eukaryota; kingdom Viridiplantae; phylum Streptophyta; class Magnoliopsida; order Ericales; family Theaceae; genus Camellia; species Camellia lanceoleosa. The sequence continues at coordinate 69,850,949 of CM045768.1, read as the reverse complement.
GTCGGTAAATATGTAAGTTTTATGCTTTAGCATCCCATTTGTATGCATTTTCTTATTATGTTTAAGCATCCTACCATGTGACTACTTGCTTACTTGATATAACTGTATGAATGCCAATGGATGGAGGTTGTGTAAGCAATTTTGAATAGTGTTGATTTACATATTTGTAAACTCAATTTATTTGCATTGTACATCTCCAAAACTCTTTCAAAACTACATGAAATCAAATTATTCCAAAATAAATGACATAGTCTATACTTGTATGTTTCACATAGTAATTTTTAGCATTTATTAAATAATTGAAATATGAACATATAAAATAAATAAAATTCATATCATGTTTAGTAAAGGCCGATCTTTTGATCGGGTGAGTGGGGGAGATCAATTAATGACCTTCCCCTCTCATACCTAAGGTTCCGAACTAAGACAACTTTGGTTATGACGAATAATGGCCTTGGCATGAGTCATGGGTTTCCTAATTTCTCAAAAATATTAGGTGGCGACTCTGAGATTTGATGACGTAGTCCATTTCTGGCAAAAGATTTTGCAATAAAATGGATTTTCTAGAAGTTGCCAAATCTGGACTCTCATCTATGTTTCGCATTGCACTAGTGAGACTAGATCAAACAGATTGAGGGTCCGAAGCGTTTAACGTGCAGGGTACCCTCCGGGCATGTTACAGTTTCTAGCGACTCTGGTGGGGATTTTATGAAACCTTGACTCGAATTCCATGATAAGACTTTTATTTTCAATTATTTGTTTATTGCATTGCATGCATTGGTGCACTTAAAGTTCTTATGTTGCCCAAATACTGGTGGGAGCACAGGCACACTTTTTGTGACACTACACCTATCTCTACGTTACTTTGGAGGCCTTGTGTTATAATCTTTTAAGATCTTAAGGTTCTTAGACTTTGAAGAGAAGCTATTTTGACTCTTCTAATTTCCTAAGATCTTCATTGGTTATGACCTAAAGGACTCTTTGGTAACGTCACCTTGACTTCAATCCTTAGAGTAGAGCTAACCTTGTGCAAATAATGAGCTATAGTACCTTCCAAAATTAGGACAGGATGCTCTCTCATTTCTAGGATGTATGATCCCGCTTGTTTGAGTAGTGAAACCCTAGATTATTTCAAAGTTAGGACATGATAACCCTACCTCCATAGGGGTGTTTGTTCTCTTTCCTGCTATGTGTTATGTGCAATGTATGGGAATTCTTAGATTCAGATGAGTGGTTCAGTCATTTCTGTTTGTGGGGTTGAGTTCAGTTTTTCAACATGAGTCAGCAGTAATTAGCTAAGCGGGGATGCTAATGAAATTCTGATTGGGGGTCCCATTTTATTTCAGTAACGTAGTCGAGCATTATAGCTTCCGAAAGGTCAGATATCCCCCAAGTTCTGTGGACTCGCATTGGTAGACTTTGCAAAAGTGCAGATTTGGCTTAGGGTAAGCCAATGTTAGTTTCTTTGCCACCGGTTACACGAAGAAAAGCCAAAGCTTCATAAACTGTCCAAAATACCCCTTCTTCACCTGCTAACTAATCATCACTCAACTCACCAGAATCAGTGACGGCTTAGATTATAGAAAAATATAGTAGACAAACTATTGGCCCTTCAACGGAGCATGGATACCGTTGCCCATCTGATTCTTTGCCCAAGGCACTACTCTTGCCGCTCAAGGTAATACTCTTGCTGAACTGCAACGTTCATTTGGGGCGTCCATTACTCAACCACCTTCGGTGACTCATCCAGTTCCACCTCCACCTCCACATCCACCTCCACTAACTAATGAGTTTCCCGAACTTAACTCACCAAAAGATTTGAGGGTTCCTGCACAAACTTCAGGAGGATCATTTTCTCTTCCACAACCAGTGGGAGGGCTCCTTCTATGTTAAAGATGGCCAAGTTGGAAAAACTTTTCAAAAAGGCACAAAGAGTCAATTCAATCCCGAACATCGAAGACGGGTACACTGAGACAACTATGAAGTTGCCAGAACGGTTCAAAATGCCACACATTGATAGGTTTGATGGCTCCGGCGACCCAATGGTGCACATTCGCCTGTTCTTTGATGTCTTAAAGCCTATGGATTTGACTCATCTGCAAAAGCTCTTTTTATTCGAACGAACTTTGTTAGGAGTGGCTGTCATCTGGTATGCCAAGTTAGAGGACTCAATAAACAAAGTTGAGAAGAGTTGACTGGGGCCTTTATCACCCAGTATGCTTATAACACCCAAATTGAAGTGACTACTTGGGAATTAGAGGCCACCAGTCAAGAGCCCAATGAAAGTTTCATGGCCTTTATCACCAGATAGAGGGCACAAGTAGCAATGATGACCAACAGACCACTTGAAAAAGACCAAATCCATATGATAGTCAAAAATCTGCATAGAAAGATGTTACAAAAAATGATAGTCCTCCCGCTCTTCACTTTTAATGACTTAAATGAGATAAGGGTCCAGATAGAGGATGTTATCAAACATAGAATCATTGTGAAGGATAAGGAACCTGTTTGGAAGCTTTTTGGTCGCAGTTCCAATGCTACCACCAGTGGTAACACAGCTGTGAAGCCCTCTAAAATCAACTTGGTTGCCACCACCACTAAAATAGCTGACCCCTTTGCTCATGCTAGCCCGCAAAACACAACCCGGGCCCCAAGCAGAACATTCACCCCTCTCCATATGTCACTGTCCAACACAATGAAAATCTTGACAAAAAGTGGGTATTTAAAAGCCTTTGGACCCCCGACCTCCTCCTGAACCTCTCCCAGCCAAACATGACCCCACCAAACATTGTGCTTTCTGCCAACAACCCAGACATGACACAGACCGTTGTTTTCGTCTCCGTCATGAGATCCAAGATCTCATAAACAATAAAGTCATAACTCCTCCACAACCATCAAAACCCAATGTCACTACCAACCCATTGCTGCCCCCATGACAGAGTTCTACTACCTCCTCATCTTAACCCCATCCATACACTTTCATCCATTTTTAACCCCAGTATCTATATCACACCCACCCATTTACCAAAACCTGAGGTACATATTCCTGAAAGCACCGAGTTGTGTATGATGGATGTACCTCCAACCCAGCCAAAACCCAAAATCCCTATGGTGGTAGCGAACAAATTATCAGAGAAAAAGTATGATCCTAGCTGGTTTATTGTTCCCAGTGGTCAACTAAAGCTTGAGGTTGATCCGCCTAACTCATTTTCTATCAATGTTGTCAGAGAGGATGTACTTGAACAGGGGTTGGATGACTTGGCTGACCTAGAGGAGGACTTGGCTAATCTCTATTTCTTTGAAGAATTAGACCTTGGGAATGTACCTATGGAATGGTGGGGACCGAAGAATTCTGATCCACGGTTGGTCAAGTGGTGACGAAGCTTCTGATGAGGAAACTGAAAGAAAGAATGATAAATTGCGACTTGATTTCGAAAAACCTGTTAAATGTCGTAAAGGAAAGAGTTCCAGAGAAAAAGAAGAAGAACCAAAAAGTCATTCAGAGCATACTGTGAGAATGATTCAAGCAGCGTTAGATAATTACCTTTTGGTCAACGAAGGTGAATAGTGGGATGATAATGACCTATAGCTCGCCCACACTGATGATGAATGGGTAAGCAATGTGCCGGATGAGACTTGGTATGCAGATGAAATTGATCATTGGACCAGGAGTGGACGCTACTTCAAGCCTCCACATCTAGACCAAGGAGAGCCCTCTGGCAAAGATAAAGAGGTAGAGAAAGAGAAAGAGGTAGAAGACTTAGTTCTAAAACAATTGAAAAAGATCCAAGCAAACATTTCCATTTAGGGTCTTCTCATGGCTTCTTGAGAACACCGACAATAAATGTTGTTAGCCTTAAACAAGGCCAAGCTATCCATTGAGACAACACCGGATCAGTTAGTATCTTTCATCATACCTGGAGACACGACCCCTATGTTATCATTTACAGACAAAGAGTTACCACCTAAGGGGGTTGACCAAAACGAGCCTTTATATGTGGCCTTGGAGTGTAGAAAGAAGTGGATTCCAGAAGTTTTGGTTGATACCAGTTCAGCCATTAATATATGCCTAGCAAGGATGCTTATCTGATCGGGTTAAAAGCCGTGACTTCACACCAACAAGCCAAGTTATTCGGGCATATGACAACACCAAAAGAAATGTTATGGGGACTTTCAAGGTCTAGATATTAGTTGGTCCCTCTGAGTATGAGACAGAATTCCATGTCATGGATGTCCCAGCAACTTTCAACCTATTGTTGGGCAGGCCTCGATTGCATAAGATGAGAGTAGTATCTTCAACCGTACACCAGTTGGTGAAGTATCCGCACAATGGAGTGATTGCCACAGTTTTTGGCAATTCTACGATCCATCATCCTCCAGAAATCATAACGCCAGTACTGGAAGTACAACGTGGGAGTGAAGATGTTTTTCTCTTGGGTTTTACCTTGGCAGAAGCACGACTAGTGCAGACAATAATGGCAAAAAAGAAGGGTACACATCTGAGTGCTCAGTCAATCTATATGATGAACAAGCTAAGATACATCCCAGTATCTGGATTTGAAAGAAGTGGCCAACAAGACACCACAGAGACAACTAAGGTAATCCACAACCCACATGCATTTGGGTTGGGATATGAACCAATAGTAGAATATTGGGAGACGAAATGGAAGGAAATAAGAGAGAGAATCAATGCAAAGAAGACGGGAAAGAAGTATGGGCTGGTTTATAGGCCAATCCATGGGACCTTGAACGAACGCTTTGTCCGCCAAGGAGAATACTTCCCTTTTTGTGGTTTTCTTGAGCCGTGGATTGATCCAGTGAAGAGGAAGAGATACCCTGGGTTTGAGATCTTCTTCGATCATCAACTCTCCGACAGTGACGAGGAATGGATAGATCCTAGTATCGACATCGGACAAGACATAGAAGTTAGCTCAAAAAGCAGCACAGAGGAAGTCCTAGGTCTAACACTGGCTGATTTACTGACAGAATTGCATACTAGCACTCAACCGATGAATTTTGGGGATATGACCATTACCGTGATCGGGAAGAGGTACCTGCTAATTGCTCAAGCTTCATCATGGATACAGTGAATGGCTCACAAATAAATTGACATTTTAAAAAGAGTTGTATTGAGAGTTCTGAATTGGCTATTAAACCAGAGTCTGGTGGGCCTGTGGGGTTAGAAGCAGATTTAAGTTTGTCTAAAATGTCTGAGTCTTCTTTTTCTTTCTCTTTTGAGTCTGTTGCAACTTGTGAGCCCAAGGCTTTGAATGAAGATGTGATTTCTACTTACTTTTCTGTGCCCATAGTTCATAACATTGACCAAAATTTTCAAGATTTTGGTAAAAACGAAAAGGAAGAAATTCCTCGGGCTTTGAAAAATTTAATCGACTGGGAAGAAGAAAGGCGCGCTAAGCCATTAGTGGATGAAATTGTTTATGTAAATGTGGGTACTGAAAAAGATCCTCGCTTGATCCAAATTGGTTCTACATTGTCTTTAGAGGAACGTAAACAATTAGTTGCTTTATTAACAGAATTTAAAGATGTTTTTGCATGGTCCTACAAAGACATGCCAGGAATTGACCCCGAGATTGTACAGCATTGGATCCCTTTCGACCTTGAGGTCAGACCTGTCAAACAAAAACTTCGCAGAATTCATCCTGATTGGGCCTTGAAACTTAAAGAAGAGGTTACCAAGAAAATAGTGTTGCATTTTTGCTTGTATCAGAATATCCTATTTGGTTAGCCAATATTGTGCCAGTTCCGAAGAAGATAGCAGAATCCAAGTTTGTGTTGATTTTCGGGATTTGAACAAGGCTAGTCCGAAGGATGATTTCCCATTACCACATATTAACAAATTGGTAAACTTCACTGCAGGGCATGCCTTACTGTCATTCATAGATGGTTTTTCGGGATATAACTAGATCTTTATGGCTCCAGAGGATAGAGAAAAGACTGCATTTACCACACCATGGGGGACATCTTTCTGAGTTATGCCATACGATTTAAAGAATGTCGGGGCCACTTATCAGAGAGCCGCTACCACTCTTTTGCATGATATGATCCACAAGGAAGTTGAGGTGTATATAGACGACATGATTGACAAGTCCAAAGGTCAAAAAAGTCATTACACTACATTGAAGAAATTCTTTGAGAGAATTAGGGAATACAGGCTAAGACTAAATCCACAGAAATGCACCTTTAGGGTAACCCGGGCAAGATGTTGCGATTTACGATCACAATGGGAATCAAAGTTGATCCATCTAAAATTAAGGCCATCTTAGAAATGCCACCAATGACTAAAAAGGAGATCTTTGGGTTTTCTAGGAAAGGTGCAATTCATAAGGAGGTTTATTTCAAAGCTAACCTTGACTAATGAACCACTGTTTGGTCTCTTAAAGAAAGGGAAGAAGTTCTAATGGGATAATCGAAGTCAGTTTGCATTTGAGCAAGTCAAGTAGTATTTGCGAAATCCACCTATGTTATCGCCGCCTGAACGAAAGACACAACTGATCCTGTACTTATCAGTGACCAAATCAACTATGGGATGTATGCTTGCACAAGAGTCGGATAAGAAAGTGGAGAAGGCCATCTACTACTTAAGTAAAAAGATGCTTGAATATGAGACCCGCTACACTCCTTTGGAAAAAGCTTGCTTAGCTTTGGTATGGGCCACCAAGAAGTTGAGACACTACCTGTTAGCTCACTCGGTAATTCTAGATTCAAGATTAGACCCAATCAAATATCTCTTTGAGAAACTAGCACTTGCCGATAGGTTAGCTCGTTGGTTACTTTTGCGTTCTGAATTTGACATTAAGTATGTCACTTGCAAATCTATCAAAGGAAGGGCTGTAGCAGAATTTTTGGCTAATCACCCAATTGAAGGAGGAGATGTGGAGTACTCATTCCCAGATGAAGAGGTCATGTAGATGGAAGAAGACACTTGGAAGTTGTACTTTGATGGAGCGTCCAATCAATTTGGCTATGGGATAGGCGTGTTGCTCATAGCACCGGATGATTCCCACATTCCCCTAGCTTTCAAACTTTGATTCAGGGTATCCAACAACCAAGCAGAGTATGAGGTGTTGCCAGATTAGAAGCAGCCCTGGAACTAGGGGCAATAAGGTTCGATGTGACTGGGGACTCGAACTTGGTCGTCTCTCAAGCCAATGGAGATTGGAAAGTTAAAGAGGAAAAAATGAAAGTCTACCATCAAACCTTGGACATGTTGATCCCAAGATTCGAAAAACTGACTTTTACACACCTGGTAAAATAGAACAACCGATTTGCTGATGCGTTGGTAACCCTGGCATCAATGATAGATATACCGGTCAGGATCAAGATGCACTCGATCCTTATAGAACAAAGGTACGCCCCCGCGTATGAAATGATAACCGCAACGAAAGAAGTCCAAGATGAAAACCCTTGGTACTTTGATATTTGGAATTTTCTAGAAAGTTATACATACCCAAAAGGGGTAAACACCAAAGGCAAAAGGGGGATACGACGTCTGGCCACTTAGTTTGTCATTTGTGGAGATAAGCTATACAAGAGAGGACATCGGGGAATGCACAAGCTATGTGTAGAGGAAGAAAAGGCAAAGCGTATCATGGAAGCCATCCATGGAGGAGAGTGCGAATCCCATATGAACGGTATAATGCTAGCCAGAAAAATCCTTAGACAAGGATACTACTAGTTAAGCATGGAGAGTGATTCTGTCAACTTTGTTAGGCGATGCCACAAATGTCAAATCCATGCCAATCGCATTAACATCCCGCCATCAAAACCCTACAACATGACTTCACCTTGGCCTTTCTCAGTCTGGGGCATAGATGTCATCGGGGTAGTCACACCGAAAGGTTCAAATGGGCATCAGTTCATCTTGGTTGCCATTGACTATTTTACCAAGTAGGTTGAAACACAGTCGTATTCAGTGTTGAAAGTATCACACGTGGCCAAATTTATTAGGAACAACATTATCTGCAGATACGGGGTGCCAAACGAATTAATTTCAAACAATGGCTTACATTTCAAAGGAGAAGTGGCAGTTCTACTTGAGAAGTATAACATAGCTTTTCACAAGTCATCAACTTACAAGCCGCAAAGCAATGATGCCATTGAAGCCGCAAATAAGAACATCAAGATTATTCTGTGTAAGGCGGTAGAAACTTATAGAGATTGGCCAGATAACTTGTTACTTTGGAGATACAAGACATCAATTCGAACTTCTAGAAGGGCAACCCCTTACTCTTTGGTATATGGAATGGTGGTTGTTTTGCCAATTGAATTAGAAATACCTTCATTGAGGATTATGACTGAATGTCAGATAACGGAAGCTGATTGGCAACAGAACCGATTTGAGGAACTGATGTTATTTGATGAGCGAAGATTGAAGGCATTATACCACATTTAGGGGTATCAACGTAGGATTGCCAGAGCATTCAACAAAAAGGTTAGATCCAAGAATTTGAGGGAAGGGGACTTAGTGTTGAAAGACAACCGAGTTCCAATTCACGACCCTAAGGGCAAGTTTAGACCCAATTGCACGGGTCCCTACATCATTAAATCAATCTGGTCAAGAAGAGCAGTCATTCTCATGGATTTAGATGGTTTGGAGTTCTCACAACCAATCAATATGGACAAGCTAAAGAAGTACTACCCTTGAGAGGCTCACTGGGCCGAAAACCCGAAAGGGTGACCCAGGCAAAAGTTAGAGTAGAAAAAAAAATGAAAAAAATGAAAAGCTCATAAGCTTGAAAACCCGAAAGGGTAGCTTTGGCAAAAGTTAGGCACAAAAAGAGAGTGTCAATACCCAAATAAACCTTAACCGGAACTACGTATGGTCTGATTCCTATCTTTGGGATACATAGGTAGCTTCATCTTGAAGTTCGGCCTTAATCATTTGTCAACTCACTCATCTCGTCCATGTTTGATTGGTGTATCTTTATTTGACTTGGCTATCCATATTTGATTAGCTCGTCCCCATTTGATTCAATTGTCCTATTTCTCCTTCATGACGGGTTCAATTGCATGACAAATTCAGTTGTACATCTCAAGGGTTGATTTCATGTTGATCGAGTAGTGGTCATTTGCGAAAATAGATTTTGAAGACTTTTAATGAAGTTAATTGATTTTCTTAAAAATTATTCCATTTTTGCAAAACTCAGACCATTCTTTGGACCAAAAAGAGAAAATTTTCAGTGCTCATGATTTGGCTCATATGATTTCAAGATAGAAAATGGAAGAAGTGTGCTAATTTACCTCTCATGTTGATCAAAATCGCTTTTAGCAAAAAGGAAAAACAAAAAAGGGCAAAGTGATGAACTAGGGGCACAGTTGAGTTAGGTTTTCCGTCTTTTACCCACACTATTGAGTTCTCATCACCTTAATCAAGCAATCGCCGGAAAATGCGTAGTAGTTGTTGCCGGCGATGCTTTTCCGTCGGGCGGTCGGCCAGTGTTGCTCTGCTTTGCGTTCATTTTGCTCCGACAATAGCAAAGGGGTGTGTTTTGGGATGGTTTTTGCTTCATTTTCATTTCATTAAGTTGTGTTTTATGTTTTGATCAGTGATAGGCTCAATATTTAGCTCAGAATTCACTAAAAAGTAGCCATTTTCAAGTTCAAAATTCAAAACAAAATGATTTTTATGTTCAGTGTTGTGCCATTCATGCCATCTAGATTTGTAGAACAAACTCGTTTTATTAAATGTCAGGAATCAACCCCGATCAAAGTTGTACAAAAAGGAGTTGAAGCTATAGGTGCCCACTCCAAACAAAAAACAAAAACAAAAAAAAAACAAAAAAATGAAAAAATAAAACCAAACAAAACAAATAAACAAATAAACAAACAAACAAACAAAAATAAAAATAAGAGAGAGAGTAACATTTTCTCAGTTTTTCTACAGCAGCTCAGCGACGAAGATTACAACCGGCTTCATTTGTACACAGCTTCATTGCCTAACTTTACCATCAACTGCCTCCCTTCATCTTCACTCCTTCGAAGCTCTTGAAGACTCTGCCTCAGCCTTGGCAGAGCTTCCAAAGGAGATTATTCCTCGCCGGCCATCAAATTGGTTATGCGAAGGAACTCCGAATCGGGCCGCAGAGGTGACCTGTCGTTTCAGTTCTTTGTTTTGCTTTTTTAGTGCACTAATTTCTACTCGAGAGTCCTTATACATACGTTGGAGCAGGGAGAATTGTGCAGTTAACTGATGTACATCAAACATCCTGTTCTGCAGTCGACGGGACAAGTTGGAGACCGCAGTCACGGTCTCCACACATGACCTCAGCGTATATGAGTTTGCTTCGATGTCAGACTGTGCCGCCATTATTTGCTCAACTGACATCGCTGGAAAGCTAAAAACAAGAGAAGGAGGAGGAGCATGCGGTTGAGGTTCAGAAGAGTCAGAATCGGTCATCTCTATAGTGGACTCGTTCAGATCTAGAAAAAGAGTGAAAGAACCATGTGAAAAGACCATGGCAGAGGAGACTAATACAAAAGAAAAGGGTTGCAGAGTGGTGGCAGAAAAAGTTTGAAAGCTTTTGCTCTGCCTCTCTCTCGCAGGCCTCAACTTAAAAAGAGAGCGAAGAAGAAGAAGAAGACAAAGAAGAGAAACATTGGGATAAGGCGTTGAAGAATTAGGGCAACCTGTCAGTCAGGCGCCGCGATTATTGAAATCGCGCACCACACACGACGCTCGAAAAAGATGAAGGAATAGAGAGTGAGACAAAAACAGAAGATGAGAGAGAGATATGTATATGTATATGTATGTGTACGTGTATATGTTTGTGTATATATATTATGTACATATATGTCTGTGTATATGTAAATATTTATGTATTTTGTCTGTATATGTATATGTGTGTATCTGTATATGTATATAGTTTGCCTGTGTGTATACGTATACGTATGTAATACGTATTTTGCATATAATCACATCCTATCTTTGTTCCTTTCACATGAAATGTGTTAGGATTTGATATTTACCTTGTTAAAACCTTCCCCATTTCCGTATGAGATACGATTAGGTACGTCTGTTGGTTACACCACCTTTGCACCTTTCACGTGAAACGTGTTAGGATTTGATATTTACCTGGTTAAAACCTTCCCCCATTTCCGTATGAAATACAGTTAGGTACGTCTGTTGGTTACACCACCTTTGCACCTTTTACGTGAAACGTATTAGGATTTGATGTTTACTTGGTTAAAACCTTCTCCCTTTCCATATGGGATACGATTAGGTACGTCTGTTGGTTACATCACCTTTGCACCTTTCACGTGAAACGTGTTACGATTTGATATTTACCTAGTTAAAACATTTCCCCTTTTCGTATGAGATATGGTTAGGTACGTCTGTTGGTTACACCACCTTTGCACCTTTCACGTAAAACGTGTTAGGATTTGATGTTTACCTGGTTAAAACCTTCCCCCTTTCAGTATGAGATATGGTTAGATACGTCCGTTGGTTACACCACCTTTTCACTTTTCACGTGAAACGTGTTAGGATTTGATGTTTACCTGGTTAAAACCTTCCCCCTTTCCGTATGAGATACGGTTAGGTACGTCTGTTAGTTACACCACCTTTGTTCCTTTTATGTGAAATGTGTTAGGATTTGATGTTTACCTGGTTAAAATCTTCCCCCTTTCCATATGAGATACAATTAGGTACGTCTGTTGGTTATACCACATTTGTTCCTTTCACGCAAAACATACTAGGATTTGATGTTTACCTTCCTCCTCTCCGTATGAAATACGGCTAGGAACATCTATTGGTTACACCACTATACATCCTTCTGCGTGAAACGCATTTAGATTTTGAGTTCATTATTTTCTCTTCTCACGTAAGACACGTTTAGATTTCGAGTTCACCTATCATTTGTGTTGTGGCACATTTGTATGTGATCTTGTGGCTCATTTAATGCGATGCACCCCTTATTATGTTTCATATCATTCCTCTCATGTTGTCATCTTCATATATCATCACTCCATGACATTGCATTGCATTGCATAATCATGAATTTTCAAACAACTGGCTTCCTGAAATGTGTAAGTCCAACTTTCAAACTACACTTTGGGCATGTCATTTTGCATGTTGCTCCTGAACTACGCAGGTTTGATTCCTTGAAAAGGGATACGTAAGCAACCTTCTGGTTCAATCACTTGTATTGCATCTTGTTTGTTTGCCCAAGTTTTACAATCTTGTCAAAAGGGTCGTCTTCGGGTTTTGACATTCACTTACGTCATGAAATGACTTCGAGCTCTGTCAAAAATAGGCAACTGTAGACATCCCATTTTAACCAGCCTTAAGACTTGGGCACTTTCTTCTGAACACCCAATGATGAAAATTATAATGTGCTGTTTTATGAATTTCTCAACAAAAAAATCAAATTTAAGCTTCAATCCCAATTTTGCACTCGTTTTTGCCAAATTAGTTGAGACCTATTCAAAAATCTTTTTCTACATTTGTTTCTCTTGTCTAGAAAATTTAGCAGTTTGAAACAATAGGCCTTTCAAAAAACTAAATGGATTTTAACTATTCACAATTGGCCTTTCAAAAACCTAAAAGGATTTTAACTATTCACAATTGGCCTTTCAAACAAATAAAATGGGTTTTGACTATTCACAATTCGCCTTTCAAAAAATTAAATGGATTTTGACTATTCACAATTGGCCTTTCAAACAAATGAATAGGTTTTGACTATTTACAATTGGCCTTTCAAACAAATGGATGGGTTTTGACTATTCACAATTGGCCTTTCAAAACATAAATAGGTTTTGGCTCTTCAAAATTGGCCTTTCAGAACATGAAAGGGTCTTGGTTTTTGGCCTATATATAGAAAACCATTAAAACTATGAGAGGTGGTGAAAATTTTTGATGAGAGAGAGGTCTAAACTTTGATCAAAGAAAGAATTTATTTTATTCCAATTAAGTGAAAATATTTTTAGAAAGGGGTCTAAACTTTGATCAAATAAAGAGTTTATTTTGTTACCACCCAAAACTTCACCAAAGCTAAAACTTGAACTTTCTTGCTGAGATTTCAACAACATACTCCACAACTTCAGGGTGATCAAGAGGAAGTTTGGAAATCAAGAAGTTCAATCTTTCTCTGGAAAGTGAATTTCTAGTCTTTCATTCTCTTATATTTTCTATCTCATATTTATTTTCTTATTTCTTATTTCTTATTTCATAGTGTTTTGTTATAATCCAAGTGGTTTGTTTATCTCATATTTATTTTCTTACTTTATATTTCATAGTGTTTTATTATAATCTAGGTGGTTTGTTTAACTCATAATTATTTATTTATTTATTTGTATTTATTCACTTTCTTTAATTTCATATTAGTTTTGTTGTAATCTTGCATATTCTATCTCATATTTGTTTTCTTGTTTCAAGTTCATATTGTAATCTTGTATATTCTATCTTATATTTGCTTTCTTGTTTTAGTTTCATAGTAATTGTGTTGTAATCTTGTATTTTCTAACTTATATTTTTCTTGAGTGAATTGCATTAGGATTTTATATATAAGATCATGCATGTATGTTTTACTAACTTTGTTTTGTAGTCATTCGAGGGCGTTAGTAAATATGTAAGTTTTTATGTTTTAGCATCCGTTTGTGTGCATTTTTCTTATTGTGTTTAAGCATCCTACCATGTAACTACTTGTTTACTTGATATAACTATATGAATGCCGGTGGATGGAGGTTGTGTAAGCTTAATTTGGAATAGTGTTGGTTTTCATATTTGTAAACTCAATTTATTTAGGTTGTACATCTCCAAAACTCTTTCAAAACTACATGAAATCAAATTATTCCAAAATAAATGACATAGTTTATACTTGTATGCTTCACATAGTAATTTTTAGAATTTATTAAATAATCGAAATATGAACATATAAAATAAATAAAATTCATATCATGGTTTAGTAAAGGCTGATCTTTTGATCAGGTAAGTGAGGGTGATCAATTAATGACATTCCCCTCTCATGCCTAAGGTTCCGAATTGAGACAACTTTGGTTATGACGAACAGTAGCATTGGCACGAGTCATGGGTTTCCTAATTTTTCAAAAATATTTGGTGGCGACTCTGAGATCTAATGACGCAGTCCATTTCTGGCAAAAGGTTTTGCAATAAAATGGATTTTCTAAAAGTTGCCAAATCTAGACTTTCATCTATATTTCACATTGCACTAGTGAGACTAGATCAAAGAGACCAAGGGTACAAACTGTTTAACGCGCACGGGTACCCTCCGAGCATGTTATACACAGAGAGAGAGAAAGAGACAGAGAGAGAAAAAAGATGAGCAAGAGATAGACAAAGAGGGAGAGAGAGAAAGACAGCAAAAAGAGATTAACAAGAGATATATATATATATATATAGAGAGAGAAGAAAAATGAGCAAGAGAGCTAGAGAGAAAAGTGATGAGTAAGAGAAAGACAGTTGATAAACAAGATGAGCGAGAGATAAACAGAGAGAGAGAAAGACAGCAAAAAAAGATGAACAAGAGATATAGAGAGAGACATAGAAAGAGAGAGAAAAAAAAGATAAGTAAGAGATAGAAAGCAAAGAGAGGTGAGCGAGCCAGAGAGAAGAGTGAGAGAGAGAGAGAGAGAGAGAGAGATAAGAGAGAAAGAGAGAGGCCCATTTCATTTTTTGACTTTTTTCTCTTTCGACAAGTGATTAAGAGAAATGAGAGATGAGCGATTAAAAGAAAAGAAATAGAGAAAGAAAAAAAAAAAGAGATTGATAAATCGAGAGAGAGATCGGTAAATCGAAAAAAGGGGAGAGAGTGAGTGAGCAATGCGAACACAGTGTAGGAGAGAGAGAGAGAGACACACACACACACACACACACACAGACAAATAAAGAGTGATGAGTGTGTGTGTGTGTGTGAGAGAGAGAGAGAGAGAAAAAAAAAAGAATTTTTTTAAGATTTTTTTTCACAAATACTATACTTTTTAAGTGTATTTATGTTAGGTGTATTTAAAAATTTTTATAAAAAAAACTTAAAATATTAAAAAAATTTAGTGAAAACAAAAAAAAAATACGAGAGATGAGCGCGCGAGAGAGAGAGAGAGATAAAGAGAGACAGAAAGATGAAAAATGGGTGAAAAAACTACAAAATTTTCAATTTTTTGCTACCGTCGCTAATACTTTTAATGTCGTCTCATCAAAACAAATACTTCTAATACCGTCTCATCAAAACAGTCTCGCTTTTTCTAATACTTCTAATGCCGTCACAAAAAATAGCTTTATTTGTGACAGCAGGGATTACCGTCGCAAAAAATGCACATTATTTGCAACTACAGTTATTGCCGTCGCAAAAAGTTATTTTTTTGTAACAGGAAGGGGTGTCGTCGCTAAAAACCCCATTCATTTGCGATGGCATTTTGCGATGGTAAGTGATGTCGTCGCAAATGCTTCCATGTTATAAAGCCCATTTTCTTGTCATGCCACTTTTAATGTCAAGCTTAATTTTAATTTCATAAGCCAATTCTTATATGTTTTTATTTGAGAATTATAACCTAAAGTAAAGTATCATTTTTATGTTTTAGTAAACAAATTTTAAGTTTTACAAAATAAACAAGGAGTAATTAATACACTGACAAATATGATTTATTATATCAACTCTAACATATGATAAACTAAAATAACAAAACTCATAAGATAAAATATATTTAATTTAACTTAATTTTGTTTAATACCAATTAAATTGTGACATATATTTTTTTATTAAGAACTTAAAACACATTTAATGACATAACAATTAAAAAAAAATTATGTAAGTTGTGAAAATTGTTAAAATTTAATTCATTCTAAAATAAATAAGATCAATAACTAATTTCATTATTAAGATTTTATAGATAAAAAAAAAGGATTATAAAAAAAAAGAATAATAATCACAAAAATCACTATAAAAATTTCTAAAATTAAGAGGCATTTTTTGTTCATTTTTTATTTATTAGTATTTATATATACAACGCATACAAAATTATTCATTATTTTATACGAGTCGAGTTCGAATTTATTTGAGAATCTGTCACGACCCACTCTCCGTACCCAAGGGTTAAGCATCGTAATGGCCAGTAACTGAAGTTAACTCCGGCCAATTCTTAAACAAATTAATAAACGTGAGCGGAAGTAATATTAAATAAGGGTACCAAAATAATTATCGGAGTTTCTATTTTTATTACAAAATTATATTGACCAAAAAGGTCGTTATTTACATAGAGAAATATAATAAAAATGCTGTGTGTGTCTATTCCGCAGCTCCGCATCTAAGATTTTCCAAAGGCTATTTCTGAATTGCATTATTTCCTGAAAATTGGTAAACAACTATAAGCACATGACAGAGTGAAAAATATTATACCAAGAGTATAAGGGATACGAAATAACCATGGATAGTTAGTCAGGCCAAAACATTTACATAACTTGGTTTAGTAAATAAATCATTTAAGTGGCAGAACTGAAATACAAAAATTATGTAAGTAAATGACCATAACCACAAGATGTAATGTAACATAACATGAGAGGTTCTGAAGTGTGGTCAAAAGCAGAGGTACGGATTCAAGAGGTGGCTCGTACGGATTCTAGAGGTGGCTCCCACAATAGTATAGCACTTAGCTCCGTACAGCACTTTGGTCTATACAGAACAAAGATCAATAGATCCATGACAAACAGATGACCACAAAGTGGTCAAACAGAGGCCAATGGTTATTTAAGTCCCCCAAGGCGTGGGACTCCCGTGGTGGTAGTTAAAACATAATTATATATAAGGTCATAACCAAATATTCTTTAAAATATAAACAAACATATCCATGGGTTTCCTTTTAAGCAAATAGGATTCAAAAATTAAACCACGTAACTGAAACCTTTATAAAACATAACTTTTATTAATATACTAATAAAACATACTTGTATAAAATAGATTTTGGTAAATCAAAACATATGTAAAATACATTTTAGTAACTCAAGATATAATATAACTCACATTAACTTCAATACCCTACTCTTTCTTTCTACTATCACAAACCCTTTTAACTTCTACCATTTTTTTCCTTTCTCTCCTTTCTTTTCTTTCCTCTTTCTTTTCTTTCTTTTCTTTCCCTCTTTCTTCCTATTTCTTTCCTCTTTTCTTTCCGTGGACGCCTCCTCCCTTTTATAGGGGAGAGTTGATACGTGGCAGAATTCGATAATAATTATAAAGATTCATTCTTATCTTTAATAAATATTTAGGATAATTACCTTTTGACCCAATATTTTAATATAATTATATAAATAAATTAATTCTTAATTAAATTACACTTTATCATATACCAACAGAAAATAAATTATTTATTTTACTACCACACCCATTATTATTATTATTTATATTATCTATATTATTATTTATAGTTTGACCCCTAAACTTTTAATAATTATATTATTTTACAAAATTACGCATAATAATATATAATAAATTATATATTTTCCGACCTGAGATTAAATAATATTAGTATAAATTCTACAGAATAATTAAAAATCTAGGTTGTTACAGAATCTATGCCAACTCAACCAATCTATTATCAATTAAGGGTGAATTACACTAATAGTCCCTATAATTTGGAGCTTGTGTCATTTTGATCCCTGACTTTTCAATTGTGACACATTTGACTCTGAATTTTGAATCTTGTTCCAAATAAGGACAATTAAAGATATCATTAGATTTTTCAAGGGTAAATTCGTCAATTTGGTAAAATATAAACTAATTTGACAAAAATAAATGTCAAACAAATATTTTTGAATTTTTAAAATTATTTTCTACCCACTAAAAATAAAATTATGTAAAATTAATAAATCTTTTAGACATTTATTTATTTTTTTACCAAATTAATTTTTATTATGTGTTTGGATGATGATCATGTAAAATTAATTTTAAAAAATTAATCATGTAATTTTTATTAATTTTTATCAATTTTACACAATTTTATCATTGGTGGATAAAAATAATTTTTTAAAAATTAAAAATATTTTTTTGACATTTATTTTTGTCAAATTAGTTTATATTTTATTAAATTGACAATTTTGCCCTTGAAATTAAACAATAGTATCTTCAATTGTCCTTATTTGAAACAAGATTCAAAATTCAGGGTCAAATGTGTCACAATTGAAAGTCAGGGACCAAAGTGACACGAGTCCCAAACTATAAGGACTATTTGGGTAATTTGCCCATCAATTAATGGTTAATAAGAATTTTAATGGCCAAACAATGGAATGAATAGTGGAGACAACGTTAGATTAGAGAAGAGAGGTTACGGATGGAAGTAGAAGTCGACTTGGGGAAAAGGTAAGGAAGCAAATTTAAAAGTAGTGATGGTCGCATAGCAGAGGTGCTTTGAATAAGAGTCGATATGGTCAATAGAGTGGAAATGAAAATAGGAGAGATGATGGTTGGTGAAAGGTGGAGACTTTATATGGGTTATCAAGAGAATTAGTATCATACTCCTTTTACAAAGGGATAGTTGACAAGTCTATAAATCAACGTGTAACATGGTCATATGTAAAATCATTTTATAAGAAGAATCAATTGCAAATTTTTCAACAATAACTCATTTTTAATCATAAAATCCTGTGCATAACATGGACAATATACTAGTAACAAATATATCAAAAAGTGGTAACCAATCCGTGCATAGCTCATGCAAATGTTTCATTTGAAATTTAAGTAGGGAAATTTTACTATACACCCCCTATAAAAAATGGTATACCATATGTACCTTTAATTATGTCATTTGCTTCTTTAGTTATTTTCAATTTTCATTTTAGTTATGACAATATTTTAGTTATGACTCATGAGATCTTTGGTTATATCTTATGTAGTATTTAGTTAGGTCTGACTCAAAAAATATGAAGTTATGCCATTTTTTTTTTATAGTTATAAGGTGCATATGATACACACCATTTAAGGGGGTGTACCATAGTCTTTCCCATTTTTGTAAGATATAGCTCATCTGTACCATGTTTGAATCCGTGGGATCTATCACGGGTTTTGTCTCAATGACTTGAATTATTCATTTTCTAAGTCATATCATATTGATCATTCATGAAAAAAAAAAAAAATCTGATCAATTATATAACCATAATCACGTTAATTTATGATATTTATTTGAAAAAAAAATGAACAATAAATATTATTTGAAAAATAAATCATTCATTTTTATTTTATTTTTTTGAAAACAAATGTAATAAATTAATATGGTTACGATTATCAGATCATTTTGATTTTTTTTCATGGATGATTTACACGTTATGGTCTAAAAAATGAATAGTGTAGATCATTGAGACATGACCTACGATTTTATTTTATTTTTTTTTGGTAGGTAAGTCATAAGTTATATATCAAAAAATAGATATTACACTGAGACTCATTACATGCTTAGAGGCTACACACCCTTTGAGGAGGGAAAAAACAAGCCTAACTTCTACACAAAAATCTAACAAGTAGATTAACATACAAGGAGAAACCAAAGCTAGGCCAAGCAATAATCAACAGACATGCCTACGATTTCATAGGAGTCTTACAACTTAATTTCTTAGACTTGATAGAGAGGCTAACCTCTTGAGCAAGTTTAAGATTGGCAATTCTCTCAAGAAGCTTTTTCTTGTTTTCCACTTTTGAAGATAGGTTTGTCCATGGAACAACGAATGTTCCATCTGAAAGGGATTGAGAAGCTCACTTGGCGCATGAAGATCGTCTAGTGGCTAACCCATTTATATTACCCACATCCCCGACAATTTCTTTCTCTTCCTTTGAAGCCTTTACATTCGGAATATCTTCATTCGCATTAAGCACACTCTTAAGATCTGCACAAAAAGAGACCTCCTCATTGGCTACACAAGTATTGAGAATATCAAATGCATTCGATGAAGATGAAGGAGGTGTAGGAACAAAGTTAACCATAGGAGCATCAATGACGTCCTTGTCTTTTTTCTTTTTCACTTCAAACCATTCATTTGGCTTGCCTCCCTCATTCATCTCGGCTACTTCTTTGGCCTTCCACTCTTGTTTGAGTTTACTAGGAGCTTGAGTTTTCAATTTACTTGGACATAAACTTGTAGCATGACCAAATATTTTGCATTCTCCACACACTTAGGGTTTCCAAGGAACTTCCACTTTGATTCCGAACGGTTCTCCATATCCCAAGTTTACAACAAATGAGGGTGGAATCTCCTTAGTAGCTTCTATCTCAATACAAATTCTAGCAAATGTTAACCAGCTATGGCTTTCAAATTCATCAAGGTACGGATTACCGATAAAACTTGCTATGTAACTCAATCCCTCCTTAGTCCAAAGTTCAAGCGGTACATTAAAAAATTTTACCCATATCGGCACACTTGAGAAGACAATTTTAGTAAGGGTCATACCAGGGTGCCATTTCTTGATAACAATCAATTTGCTCCCAATATAATAAGGCCCCTCATCAAGAATGGACTTTAAAGCTCATTTTTAATCTTGAATAAAAAGCAGCCATTATCTAAGGTTACAACCCCTTCAAGATTTTCTATAACGCCCAAAATAAATACAATAAACCAACCATAATGACAGTTAAATGACAATAGAAATTAGAGTAAAATATCCTTTCATTATATGAGACGCAGTTGTACAAAAGAGGTGACATATGCAAATATACATTCATAAGTCCTAACCTTAAATCTATAGCATGTGAAAACAACAAAGAGGTGAAATAGAAGTTAAACATATGGTATAAATGCCCTGAAGGCTATAACTTGACAAGACTATACTTGGTTACATCAAAGTGGATTTAAATCCAATATAGATAAACCACTAGGCTTGTACAAAATAATTACAACAAATAAACAAAATGAAGCTCTTGCTTCAATCCTCACAAGCTACTGCCTTGGCGGAGGCATCTCACCAACACCTGAAAATAATTTTTCCTATACAAGGTGAGCCAAAACCTAGTAAAAATAATCCAACACAACATATAAATTTTAACAAAGATATAAGGATGAAGTGCATATACAATGCTTATAACCAAAATGTTTTACATTTCTTTCTCAAAATAATGCCATGCTCAGTTCATATCACAATTCTCAAATCATGTCCTTTACAACAGAAAACAAGGGGGAATTCTCAAACCGGTACAACCTTTTATAGATATTTCATCCGCGGGAAACTGTCAAACGGCACCCATGTAAACATAGCGTATACAAGCGCTACTATTTCCATTTTATGGATATTTCGTCTACATGAATCAGTACCCATGTATACGCATGTTTTTCGGGACTTTCACCCTAGACACACAGACCAACTTAATTTGGTGATACGCATTTCTTTCCAACATTCACCTTTTTTTTCTCAAATTTATATATATATGCAATGTATTAAATGAGCAACAATGTTCAATGCACATGGATGGAAAATTAGTTTTCAATTCACCTAATCTTTATCCAATTTCTACAATAATCATAGCTCTCCTCCACCGATAGCCCAAAACAGATATTTCTAAACAGATATAAAATCTTCAATACAGATAAACTTTCCAAGTTTCAAGGTGAATGATAATACATATCCAACTCCACCATCCATATCAATATCCATCTAATTTCACATTTCTAACATTAATTTCATTTATTTATACAAAATAAATATTTGAAACATTTAGGGAAAAATCTCCCTTTTTTTTCCAAAATCCACTCCAAGTATCAAAATCAATGATTTTATCACAACTCAACATCATTTCCTCTCCCACAACCATTTTTCATGCATCCATTTCAAAACCCTTCTTTTGATTTTAAACCAAAACCCTAGGTTTGTTCAAAATCCTCCAAAACCACAAAATTGTTTACGAAAAACAAATAGCTAAGTTAAAAATTATAAAAGAGTATAGAAAATCCCCACCTCAAAGCTAGAAGACCAATGAAGGAAAGGAGAAACCTTAAGGAAGCCGAAATCCAACTTTATTCGGATGAAAATGAAGCTCTAGGTGAGCTCTACCTTTTTAACAAAGGAAGTAGAGTGGAGAAATGGGTAGACCTTGGTATATTTGTAGAGAGAGAGAAAGTTCTATAGAGAGGAGTTCTAGATTTAGGGTTTTGAAATGTTTAGAGAGAGAGGGGTGAAAAAGTGATGTAAAAAGTGACTTTTACGACCTGATATACGCACAGTCTGCTCGAGCATAAGATGTGACGCTCGAGCGTCCAGATACAATAAGTTGTTCCACTCAAGCCCAAGAAGCTTCGCTCGAGCGCAGAATACTCACTCCCAATAGTTTTGCAAACAGCAGACTAAAGCTCAAGCGAGCACAAGAAGTATCACTTGAGCATAAAATACACTCTCCAGTAGTTTTGCAAACCTGCAAAAGTACTGAGAGTTTGCAAGGACTGCTTGAGCACAAGAAGCTACGCTCGAGTGTAGAGGTCAAAATTTGGGTAACCAAAGTTTTGAAAAACAAGCTACGAACCCGTTTCAAACACAACCAATACATCCCAATAGGGGAAAAAGATGAATAAGACAAGAACAATAGTACAAAACCAAGAAACCCGAATTCAGAATATCAAATGGGTCGGGTCTTAAACCAGAATCGTTATATTTTGCTTCGTAGGCCCAAGTCTTTGGTGTAAAAATTGTGTGAATTAAATAAAATAAATAGATTCATGGTAAATTAAATTGGAAAAACCACAAAACAAGAATTCATGGGAAATTATATCTTGATGAATAGAAATACATATAAAAATTAAAATATTGAGATGAGAAGAGAAAACAAACTGAAACTTGTGTGATACCACAGTCTCCTTAAAACAGATTCGTCGCCTCATCATGGGTGCTGGAGGTATGTCGGTGTCTATCTTCCAGGATATAACGGTTTAAAACTCGCTAATGCAGAAGTATCTTTTGCTTAGCTCTGACGAAATGACAATGGTAGTACTCTCTCACATAGAAAGAATATATTATAGGAGCAAACTGACTATAATATGAGAGAAAATTTTTTGTACTCCAACCAAAGAGGTTGGTCTCCTTTATACACAATGGGAAAATAAGAAGGAGAAAACTTAACTTCTTTTGTGATTAAATTCATAATGTTAAGCATGCCCTTATATAGGCATCTTTGGCAAGACATATGGTAAGGCCATGTATACCTCATTATTTCCAAAACTATGTGTCCCTCATGGTTAGGCCATGTGCACGTCTCTCATGGTTAGACCATATGTAATATGCTCAATCATCATTCTCAATCTCTCATTCATGAGACTAACTTTATAAGACAATTTTGCATTCAAATCTTAGTGATTTTTTTATCATTCTTTTGCAGTGTAAAGATTTTGTTGAAAAGAATCTAGAATCAAAGTCATCAAAAACCCATTTTTTCCAATAGTCTTCACTTGGAAGAAAGACAATTTTTTATCAATAAAGTAACCCACAAGAGCATGTTCCCATTGCTTAAACCCAATTTTAGAGATTTCCAATGGGATTTGAAATTGATTGTTCTCATAACCCACTAAGTATCTCTTGAGACTTTTAACTACTTTCTTCTTAGCAATCTTAGATTTAAATAAACTACTCCAAGGCGTAGAGACAACATTATGGGGAGAAGACTTACCCAATCCATTGGAACTATAGCTTTGGACCATTTGTACTTCAGTTTGAGAGTCCATAGAAGCCACATCCACCAAACCCTCTACACATGACATTTGAACCTGTACGTGCCCTTTTGGGGAGAAGACTTACTAAATCCATTGGAACTATGGCTTTGAACCATTTATTCTTCAGTCTGAAAGTCCATAAAAGCCATATCCACCAAACCCTCTACACGTGACATTCGAACCTGAGCATGGCCTTTTGCCTCATTGTTGTCCTGCATATTTGTAGTTGGGGTACTTCCCTTTGTTGTTGTCTTAATATCCTCCATTGGTTCAAAGACAGTTGTTTTGCCCAGGCCTTGTTCTGAAAAAGAGCCATGGCAAACACTAGAACCCACCATGACCTATGATGGGACTCACAAATCCAAATAACACGATTTAGTTCACTTGTAGATTAAAGAGGAGTTGTGCCTTTTGTGTAAAACCTTCTTTACATTTTTATTTTTTAAAAAAAACGTGCTTTTCGCTTAACTCATATACCTTTTTCTATTTTATTTTTTTTTAAAAAAAACTTATATAGTTTCTAATTTATTTTAATATTTTAATTAGTTTTTTATTTGACTTTTGTTTTATTTACTAGCTTTTTACTCTAAATTTTTTTTTTAAAATAAACAATGAATACAAAATAAAATTTTGAATAAGACCAAAAAAACAACTAAATAGACTATATACAGATTATTTTAAAATTAGGGATGCGAAAATTTAGACTAAAATGGTTCAACGTTTCAAAAACTAGGACTTATGGGTAAATTTTCCTTAAAATTAAGTAGTGTTAACGGTTGCCATAAGCCACAAAAATACCGGTAATATGAAATGTAGGATTAAACGGTGCATTTGCACAATTGTCATAGCTTTATGTCGTTTTATAAGGTTATAGTCAGATTTCACAATTAACAATTAATATCACAATGATCATATTTAGTAACATTTTTTTTTTTTAAATGTCACATTTCTTTTCCCTTAAAAAAAATTAATAATTAAAATAATGGTAAAGTTGCATTGCACTATGCCTACTAATTTACAACCGAGTGGGGTGTGTTTCGACATGTGGCCATGAAATTGAAGTTTACCAACGATTGATTGAAGAGCCCCAAGTCACAAGTGATCAAGAGAAGAAAGAGGTAAAAATGTGATTGACATGAAGAGGACAAGAGCAGAGAGAGCAAGGAGAGAGATGAGAAATTGTGAAGGAAAGGAAGGGAGAAGAGATCTAACAGAGTTGATTAGATATATAAAAATGTGAGAGAGATGAAAAATTAAAGTGAAAATAGAATGTGAGAGGTAAACAACCACATATATCGTTTTGGTTAGCTAATAATATAAACAAACTGATTTTGGAACTGATTTTGAAAGTATTAGCTTGTTTGGTTTTGATTTTAAGAAAACACTTTTAGAAAATTCTATTTTTTTATTTTTCATTTTTTTTTTCAATGAATTTTTTAATATTTTAAGTATTTTTTTTTTTTTAATTTTTAGGCACACCTAACATAAATACACTTAAAAAGTATAAAACTTGTGAAATTTTTTTTAAAAAATTCACTAAATACCAAAAATACAAAAAAAAAATGAAAATTTAATACAGTTTTATTATTTTTGTGTATTTTTAAATTTTTTAAAATATTTTTTCACAAATATTTTACTATTTAGATACATCTAAGTAAGGTTCATCTAAAAAAGTAAAAAAAATTGCTTAAAATTTTAAAATTATTCACAAAAAACAAAAAACACGAAAAACAAAAAATTTTATTTCCAAAAACCTGAATTCAGAAAACTGAAACCAAATACACTGAAATTAGTATTTCAATAAACATCATAATATAAATGACGTATTAATTATTATTATTATTACATTTATTATTATTATTATTATTTGTAGTACTAGTTCCAAACGACGATATTGGGAAGAACTTGTATTGCACAATACAATGGTCATAACCTAAAGCAATGACAGGTATTATTTGCCCCTAATACTGTGATGCGAGTTAAAAAGTTACAATAATCAATTTTTTCATAAAAATGAGAAGAATGTTCACCTAGTATATTCCCAAACCAACAAACTTTGTATATTGTATGACTTTTTCTTCCTTTTATTTTATTTTTTTGTAAGAAACAATATTCCTTGAATTGATAATATTTCGTTTTGTTTTTTCTAGGTCTTATCAAGAAGGTGTCACGGGCAAGACATTGTGGGACATGAGCATACAATGGAGGATAAGAATCCCACTTTAAATTAATGATAGAGGTTATGCTTATAATGCAAAATATAAGGTTAGAGGGTATATAAATACTCACTAATTATAATATAATGTGTATAGTTATGTTGGTAAAAGTGATCTTCTAATGATTTTTCGTGTCTCCTCTTTTCGAATGTGTGGGATGACTTTCAAAGGATTTCCACTCTCTACTTCTTGCATATCTTAAATTTTTTTTAAATAAATTATTAATGACCCTAATTTTTTTAAATTACTCTTATTATAATGAGATTAGATTCTCTCCTGTTGAACATTCAATTGAAAAGGTTATGTTGAACCTCATTAGGCCATCTTGAGACTCATCTTGGTGATCTAAATCATTTATCTTGTAGTACCTACTACTTAAAATATTTATGTAACAAATCAAAATGACCACATCAGTAATCACAAGATCAATGTCACATTTGTCTTAAAAGAATATATGATCAATTTTTAAAATTATACTTACCATTAATTTTTCTAATGATAAATGTGATCTTCATTTAGCTTGTAATATATGACTAACTTGATTTTTTGTATAAATAATCTGCTTAGTAAATATTATAAAATAAACAATTTGAATCACCGAACAGAAATCCAAAGTCAACCCACCAAGCCTAATAACCCTCTTCAATTGGATTGCCATGAATCAATCTCCTATTATAATATGCTTATACTATTACTACTATCATTAGAACCATTGTAAGCTAAGCTACAATGCATTTCATAGTATATGCCATTTTGGTTACAATTCAAAAATAGACACCTCCTGTACATGACGGGTGTGCATTTTACAATAAATTTTACAAGTTTGATATAATTAT
Source organism: Camellia lanceoleosa (assembly GCA_025200525.1). Classification (NCBI taxonomy): domain Eukaryota; kingdom Viridiplantae; phylum Streptophyta; class Magnoliopsida; order Ericales; family Theaceae; genus Camellia; species Camellia lanceoleosa. Next base: position 69,824,256 of record CM045768.1, on the reverse strand, counting down.
ATCTACTTTTCTTTTAGTAAAGTTAAAGAGACTACAATTATGCAAATAATGTCTAGACACATGGATAAACAATAGTAAAATTTCAGTGTAAAAAATGTGACATTATGTTTCTAATTATACGACTAACGAATTACTGATATAAAAATATGCTAAGTATTATATAAATTAAAATCTTGAAGATCGTAGTGTAATTATGATAAATTTATGAAGATCAATGTACTTGTTTAAAAACTTGAGAGATTAATGTAATTTACCTAGGAAAAATGAGTTCCACATATTCATTTTCTATTTTTACCAACACTAATGGCTTATATGTGTTTTAATATTTACAAGATTAATTTGCATTAGAGAATGCTTAAGTAATAAGTGGGAGTACTCTTGTCCCTTAAATCTTATGAATTGTGTCATCAATATTCTAATTCTTAATTTTCACGGTTCATAATAACAATTGTGGGCGTGAATGATGCTTTAAATACTTCACTCAAATCAATTTAATAAGTACATTTTCTAGTAAACTCAAATTCTTGAAGTGAAGAAACATTAATCACTATTTTTTTTTTAATGTGTAATTTATAATGTCATTTGCATTTTATTTTGCCAATGAGAGTATAATTTACTTAGTTGTATAATTTACTGGGTACGTGCATGACTATTACTTGGAGATAACAAATATTTTTTATTGCCATCGTCACTCTATTGTCTTCACTACCACTATCGCAATTATCCCATCACCATCAAGGTTATTGTTGTTGCCACATGACTACTACCACAAACCACTAGCACATCATTTTTAATGTCACAACCAAATACAAAAACACATATATGAAAAAAAATAAATAAATAAATAAAATTGAAAAATGCTTTTTCCATAACATTATCTGCGAAACATTTTTGGAAAAATAAATATTTTCACAAAACTAAACAAGTGCAAATGTGTTTGTCAAATAGATCAACTACATATGATATGTAGAAAAACAAAATTCCATATTGGCACCGTTTTACTTAGATTGAATTTGGATTATAAATTTTGATCGGAATTTAGAAAAGTTAAAAAAAAACAAAGCAAATGTAACGCCCTGAAATAATTATAATAAGCCACCCGTAACGATAATTAAATACCAACATAAATCAGAGTACGATATCCTTTCATTTCATAAGATTCAGTTTTACAAAAGATGTGGCACATGCGAATATACATTCATAAGTCCTAACCCTGAATCTATAGCATGTGTCAATAATAAAAATTAAAAGTAAAAGTTAAACAGATAATGGAAATACCCTGAAGGATACAACTTTCCAAGACAATGCTTGGTTATATCAAAAGTGAGTCTCAAGCTCAATACACATAATAAGCCCTAGGCTTGTGCGAACATTAAATACAAAATAACAAAATTGAGCCTTCAGCTCCATAGTCCTTCCAAACTAAGTCCTTAGTGGAGGTATCTCACCAACACCTGAAAATGGTTTTCCCATATAGGGTGAGCCAAAATCCAATAAAAATAATCCAACACAATACATGAATCTTAAAAAAGACATAAGGATGAGATGCATATGCAATGCTCATGTCAAAGCGATTTACATTTCTTTCTCAAAATTATGACATGCTCAATTTCTATTACAATTCTCAAATCATATCATTTACCATTAGAAACAAGGGGGAATTCTCAAACCGATACAACCTTTCACAAATATTTCATCTGCGGAAACCGTTAAACGGCACCCATGTAAACGTAGTCTATACAAGCACTACTATTGCCATTTTACGGATATTTCGTCCGCGGGAATCGGCACTCATTTATACGCGCATTTTTCGGGACTTTAACCCTGGACACACAGGCAAACTTAGTTTGGTGATACACACATCTTTCCAACATTCACCCATTTTCTCAGTTTCATATATATATGCAATGTATTAAATGAACAACAATGTTTAATGCACAAAGATGAGAAATTAGTTTCAATTCACCTAATCCTCATGCAATTTCTATAACAATCATCGCTATCCTCCATCGATAGCCCAAAACAGATATTTCAAAACAGATATAAAATCTCCCATATAGATAAACTTTTCAAAATTTAAGATGTGAGCTATAATACATATCCAACTCCATCATCCACATCAATATCCATCCAATTTCACTTTTTCAACATCAATTTCATTTATTTATACAAAATAAATATTTGAGACATTTAGAGCAAAACTCCATTTTCTTCCAAAATCCAATCCAAGTACCAAATCAACAATTTTATCACAACTCAACCTCATTTTCAATCTCACAACCATTTTCCATAGAACCATTTGAAAACTCATCTTTTGATTTTAAACCAAAATCCTAGGTTTGTTCAAAATCCTCCAAAATCGCAAGGTTGTTTTATAAAAACAAATAGCTAAGTTAAAAATCATAAAAGAATGCAGAGAATCCTTACCTCAAAGCTAGAAGACGAGAAAAGCGTGAATGAAACTTGAATGAAGCCAAAGCCCAACTATATTTTGATGAAAATGAAGCTCTAGGTGAGCTCTACCTTTTTAACAAAGGAAGTAGGGTGGAGAAATAGGTAGATTTTGGTGTATTTGTAGAGAGAGTGTGTCTCAACTTAGGGTTTTGAAATGTTTTAGAGATATATATATATATATATGAAAAAGTGACGTAAAATGACCTTTTTATGAATTGATATTCACACAGCTCGCTCGAGCACAAGAGTTATCGCTCGAACGACCAGACACAATAAGTTGTTCCACTCAAGCGCAAAAAGCTTCGCCCAAGCGCAGAATACTGCTCCTAGAAGTTTTATAGACAGAAGACCGTCACTCAAGCGCAAGAAGTCTCGCTCGAGCGAAGAACACTACCTCCTGAGTATCTCTGTAGGCCTGCAAAAGTACTAGGAGTTCACAAAGCTCGCTCAAGCGTAAGAAGCATCGCTTAAGCGAAGAGGCCAAATTCTAGACAATAATAGTTTGAACCAACTAGCAAAAAACCTGTTCCAAACACAACCAAGACACTCTAACACTCAAACTTAATGAGAAATAAGGAGAAACACAGTATGAATATCTAAACAAAACAAATGAAACTTGGATTCAAAACATCAATAGGAAGGGTTTAAACCAGGAACGCTATAAGAAAAGGAATGAAAAATAAAGAAAACATTTAACATATGTCTTATTTGAGGCTGTTTAGAATTGTTGAAAAAATGGGTTTATGGTGACTTTAATGTAAAATTAAAGTAGGTCCCAGCCATTGGTTGAGGTGGGATTAAATTGGTTTAGATTCTTTGTAACAAGGTCTTTACGCCACCAAAAAAAAAAAAAAAAAGACCAAAAATTATTGAGAATTAAATGAGAAATTGTCTCATAAAGATGGCCTCATGAATGAGGTATTGAAAATTGTGTACAACTACCAATCACACATTGATTGTAGACAAAAACTTTTATGGGTATTTAAATCTCAAGATTTTACTAAGAGCATGAGCCCTTTGGGGTATCCAAATTTTCCGAAAGAAGGGAGTTATGGATCCTTCAAAGATGGGCTTGGGCCAAGACTATGATCCAAGTTGGTTATGGCAAAATTTCCACGCGCACACCGCCCAACCGCCAAGGCCGGGTCTAGGTCCGGGTCCATGGATCTTGAGGTTGAGTGTAGGGGTTGGGCTTGGCCTACCCATCTTAATCTTTTTGGGCTGAAGAATATATACACAAAACCTATGTGCATAATAGAGCTGGAAACTCCTCTATTCATGATGAATTTAATCCATCAGTTTTGCAGGTTAATACAGAATTGATTTCTGCATTAGTTGCCAGTCTTCATGGCTGGAAGGTTTCTTTTCTCTCCCCCATGGTGTATAAAATGAGGCACATCTCCCTTGGGTTCAACACAGAAATTTTGCTCTCATATGATAGTAAAGTTATATTCTTCCTGTGTGAGAAAGCCAAAGCTATCAGAAGGTGCTTCTGCATTAGCTGGTCTAAATCGTCGTATCCTAAGAGACAGAAGTCGACATACCTTCAGCACCCACGGTGAGACAGCAAATCTATTTTAAGGACACTGTGGTATCACACAGGGTTCGATTTGTTTTCCTTTGCTATGTTATTTTATTATGTATTGTAATTTTCAACATGGTTTGTTTGTTCTAAAATTTCAATTGTCAATTATGAATTATAGCAATCCTAGTTTTGACCCGACCCTTGTTGTATTCTGGATTCGAGTTTCATGGTTTTGTATTGTTGATCATATCTTGCTTCCCTTATACTTCCTTAAATTTGGCTATTGGAATTATTGTGGTTGTGTTTGGAACAGGTTGGTTATTCGATTTTCCAACTCTTGCTATCCAGAATTTTGCTCTTTTGCTTGAGCGGCACTTCTTGCGCTCGAGCGAGCTTTGCAAACTCTCAGTACTTTTACAGGTCTGCAAAACTACTAGGAGAGTGTATTCTATGCTCCAACGTCGTTTCCTACGCTCGAGCGATGTTCTTCTGTCTACAAAACTATTGGATATATGTATTCTAGGCTCGAGCGGTCATTTCTTGTGCTCAAGCGGAACAACTTATTGTGTCTGACGCTCGAGCGTCACTTCTTGCGCTCTAGTGGACTATGCGTATATCAGTTCGTGAAAGTAACCTTTTACACCACTTTTTCACTTTCATTTTCTCTCTAAACTTTCTAAAAACCCTAGATCTATAGTTTCTCTCTCTAAACTCACTCTCTCTCTACATTTTCATCTAGATCCGTGAGTTTCTCTACCCTAGTGTCTTTGGAAAAAACGTAGAGCGTCTCAAGAGCTTCACTTTGGTCTGAACAAAACTTGGTTTTGGCGTCTTTGAAGTTTCTTACCTGCCTTGCTCGTCTTCTAAACTTAAGGTAGGAATTTTCTATTCTCCTATATGACTTTTAACTTAGTTATTTGTTGTGTATTGTCACAACCCAAACCCGTCCTTATGGGTTTAGCATTGCAATCGGCCAATAATCCGTGATTACCGAAGGCCTACTATGATAAAGAAAGATGTCTGAGTAAAGTTTGGCGGAAGCCAAAAGCGATAAAAAGATGTCCAATGAGCTGTGACAATCTATATGCAAAAGACCTTTTATAAACATGCCACATTAATAACCAAAACATATGTACATGCATCATATGCACAAACATCCATGTCAGGGACCAAATCCCTAACTAGAACTGTATAGTCAAGTCTTAACCATTTATTACAGAACAAAGGCAAAAGGGGGAACCTAAAACACCCCAAAACAACCTTGGCTTTAACGCATTCAGAATCTCAAGGTGAGGCACAATGGTTGGCTTCGACAAAACGGGAGCTTAGCCTGACGCTCCTAGCTTCGGTCCGGTGCCTGGACACCTACATTAAATATAAACAGTGAGCTAAAGCCCAGTAAATAACATATGCGTAAAGGAGTTAAGAATGAATGTCCTTTCAGTAATTAAAATAGTTAATTGCATTAGTAAATCAGTCATTTAGAACCATAATAGTCATATGTGGTACATCCATTAGCAAAATAGTACAGTAGGTCTTAACAGACCAAACAGTCAGTTGATGACCATCAAACAGTAAACGGTAATGGTCCCAACATTGGAACCGACAGAGATCCCTGTAACAGTAGCAGTAACAGTAACAGTAGGTTACTATGGATGCCACGAGTACAATTTACAAATAGGACAAACATTCATTCATTAAACAATAACATTTCAGTAAGCAGTACAATTGATCATTCAGAAAATAATCATAATTGAACGTATCTTTACAACATTGTTACTCACAGAATACTGGGCTACAAACAGGCTAATGAGCGTCCTCAGATGCCAACCCTACAGTTGTAGAACGAACACACACTCGGGATTAATAACTTAGCCCCTAACTATACTGGTGTGGTTCTATAACATTATCCTCATTAAGATGCCTTAAACATGGCCTAGGAATGTCTAGGATGGAATGAGGATGCAAAAATGTACTTCAAAATACTTTTCAAATTTTTGCTGAAACAAGGGTCTCGCTCGAGCGTGGCTTTCTACGCTTGACCGAGCTTTCCAAAACAGAGGGGTCGCTCGAGCGTGAACTTCCTCACTCGAGTGGTCTGTAAAAATGCAAAAAGTGCTGGATGTTGAAAATCCCCGCTCGATGCTCGCTCGAGCGTGAGACACATCTCTTCGCTCGAGCGTAGGTCTCGTCATTCGAGCGTGCGTCTACGTGCACCAAAAATCTGAGAGCTTGCAATCTACGCTCGAGCCAGCATTCTTTCGCTCGAGCAAAGCTCTAAACAAAAGATGGTCGCTCGAGCGTGGAAGCCAAAATCTGGAATTTCCAGATTTGCCTCCCAAGCTCAAACCAAGCATTCAACACATCAAAACTCAACCTTTTGGGCCCATTTTCTGGAAAACACTTGAAAACTCATACTATAACATGTTTTGAAGATCAATTTTGTAAAATCAAGCCCAAAGGTGAGACAATTGCACACAATTTCAAAGGAACTTTCATGAATCATGTAAAAACATAACATGCATGAGTCTCTAAGAACTCCAATGCTCTAAAACATAACCAAATGCAAGTTTGAACTCAAAATCATTGTGAATTCATGGACTACAACCAAAATGTGAACTTGTATGTAAGAATTTTTTTCATGAAAACACCCTCAAAATGCAAGAACATGAACATGCATGCATGAATTAGCTCACAATTCAACTCTTCAATTTAATTCTTGACTTTAAACTCCAAATTTCCATGAACTGGGCATGAAACAACTTAAATTCACAAGTAAGAAGATGAATTCCTACCTTAGGTCTTGAATTCTAAGTATGGAAGCTCAAATTTGCAAAACCTCTTCAATTCCTCTAAGTTCAAGCAAAATCCTTCTTGATGAACTCAATTTCTCTCACTCTCCCTTTCTCACTCGGTTTGGTCTAGAGGGTGAGCAAAATGATGCATCAAATATGAATAAGACATAATGAGGGTGGGTTTATGAGTCAATCCACTCAATGGCAAAAAGATAATAAACCTTGGTTCAATTAATTTAACAATAATACTAATTTAATCATTCCAAATTGAATTCTAATTAAACCTACCATAAAATCACATAAATCCTAATTAGCATAAAATACTAATCAATTTCTGATTCGGTCGCCGATAAGACCTTCAATTTGCAGTTCGAATTTAAAACATGAACAGATCATTTAACGGTAAACAGATAGAAATGCAACTAATGCAACACATTCATATAAATAGGTCAGGATTTCATTCTAATCAGTTACTTATCATGCTTAATCACAAATTAGCACTAATCAGATGTGAGGGTTGTCACATGTATAAACATCATTGTGATTTTGGAGGATTTTGAACAAACCTAGGGTTTTGGTTTAAAATTTAAAATAGGGGTTTACAAATTGGAGTATTGAAAATAGCTATGGAAGTGGTTATGAGGTTGTGTGCTAACAAAATGGTTGATTTTGATAATTGGGTTGAATTTTGGAAAAAAGGAAATTTTGCCCTAAAATGTTACAAATATTTATTTGGTATAAAGAAATAGAATTGATATTGGACATGTTGAATTGGATGGTTAGTTATATAGATAGTGGAGTTGAATATGCATGATCATTCACCTATGGAAATTTGGATAATTTATCTGTCTTCAAATTTTATATCTATTTAGAAATATCTATTTTGGGCTATCAATGAAGGATAGTTATGATTGCTGTAGAAGTTGCATGAGGATTAGGTGAATTTAAACTAATTTTTCATCCATAGTCACTGAATATGATTATGTCTTTAAATACATTGTATATGTATGATGTTTAAGAGGAGATATGGAATGTACTCCATGTTTGGGAGAAGATAGGGAATGTACTCCATTGAATTAAGTTGGCCTGTGTGTCCAAGGTGAAAGACGCGAAAAACGCGTGTATGTATATATATATATAGGTGCCGATTCCCGTAGATGAAAGATCCGTAAAATGGCAAATAGAAGTGCTTGTATGATGGTAGTACTAATTAGAGACATATTGAGTAGTATTCTCAATTTGGTTGTCTGAATGAAATGGAACTGATGTCATGAATTGAAATAATACAGTTGGTAATGCTTGGTTTGCAAAAGAATTAGGAAATGGTTTATCAATGGCATTATAATTGCATATCACCCTTATATCTTCGTTAAATTTCATATGTTGTATTGGATTATTTCTACTGGACTTTAGCTCACCCTATATTGGAAAACCATTTTCAAGTATTGGTGATATGCCTCCGCCAAAGGCTTAACTTGGGAGGACTGTGAAGCTGAAGGCTCATATTATTTATTTTGCTGGTATTTTGTATTTCATATTTGTATAAGCCTAAGGTTTTATTCGTGTTGAGCTTATAACTCACCTTTGTTGTACCCAAGCAACGACTTGTAAAAATGTAAGCCAATAAGGCATATGATATATATGTAGCTTTCATCTCTTATCGCATCTGTCACTTTTGTATATTAAACTCTCTTTTTTATTTTTTATTTTTTTATTTTTTTTATTTATTTTTGGTTACAGGAAAATCCTCCCACTCTCCCGCAGGTCCAAGGTAGCGCCCCTTGAGGAGATCACCAGGGTGTCCTGTTGGCCGTTCCGAGCAACAGACTATAACCTGGAAGCTTGTCCCGACCTCACAAGGCAAGCTCCAGTAAGTCAGGACTCGCATAGCGGGGGAGTATTGAACCCACACCAAGTGCTGACTAGACAACTTGAGGTCCAACCTCCTAACCAACAATGCTTTCGCCCATGAGATTGGCCCAAGAAAGAGGGGAATTGAACTTGTGACCTTGAGACTTAAACCCCAAGGCTTTACCACAATGCCACAACCCCTTGGGTTAAAATATAGATATATTAATTTATTGTATATTAAACTCTCATTAATGAAAGCGTGTCATTTCCATTATACTACTGTTTGTGGGATGAATTTATTGTATATATTTTGGGGCATTACATGAATCTATTTGGTTTATATTATCACATAATTTGTATAACAATCTTAAAACAAATTACATATTTTCCATCAAATTGGTTAAATAGATTCATATGTACTATAAGTGATTTGTTTCTTTACTTTCCTGTTGTAAAGTAAATTACTGAAATCAACATGCTTTTGTGAATCTTACATAATAATAAAATTACTGTTCGGGATCACCTATAGGAATTCTAATATATAGAGGTTTGGGGTCAAAAACTTTACATGGTGTGGCCACTGCTTTGCTTACAATTGTTTTATTTGAAGGCCATTGTTTCTTGTATAAATCAATATGCTATGCATGCTACTGTTCTTTGCTTAAATTCATGTGTGCAATCCCAGAACAATGTGCTCACTGTTTATACAGTTTGTGTTCCTTTGACTTGCTATGCATGATTAGGAATTGTAGCATCCATAAGGCTACTGTTACATATATAAAGATCATGATTATAATTTAAATAAATAAATATCTTTCTCATGTTTTGCTTTCAATTCATTTTTTGCATGATAAGAAAATTATGTTGTTGATGATTAAATAAATGGTCTACTGTCTGGTTTAGTTGCATAATTTTATGAGTATAATTTTTATTTCCTACCATGATTTGTATGCTTCTATATTTTATAGTTTCAGATCATAATTTGCATGTTCAAAATTTTGTACATTTTAATTTTTGTTACATGCTTATTGTTTCTAAAGTTATGTGTGTGATCTTATTTACATGTTAATTGCTAGAAACATTCACATGTGTATTATATGATTATTGTTTGTATAAATTCATATGTAACTCTTGCATATTAATTTAATTTATTTATTTGGAGTTATAAGTTTACATGTCTAATGCATAATAAGTTCATATGTAACTCTTACTAATTAAAATTTTTAATTTAATTGTAGAGTTATAAATTTTAATTTTATAACTTGTCTATATTTATTTACTTGTTTATTGTGTAAATTAAATTGTAAATTTAATTTTGGAGTTTTAGTTGTGTAATAATCTCATACATAACTGATGGGTATTAAAGTTTTAATTTAATTTAATTGTGGAGTTATAAGTTTATTTTTGTAACTCATCTAGCATTTTAATTCATTAGTTAATTTATTATCAAATAGTTTACTAGATGGTTTCAAGTTTCTTTAGCTTGTTTAGTTTGTATTTTCTTGTGTTTTTCTGCTAACTTTCTTTACAGGAATACCTATGTGAAAGGAATTGGGAAAACAAATACAAAATCAAATGAATAGTCTTTGGGATGTACAAACAAAAAGTATGGACGACTAACCTTGGTGATGAACAGGAATAACTAAGCGTGGAAAGGATTTTGGACTATATAAAATCCTTATGGATTGGTTACTCTTGAGATTTAGTAGTGGTTAACTGCAAAGTTTATTTTAAGCAAGGTTGTTTGCTTGGCATGTTGGAAGCATTTTATATGCGTGTAATTGTTATCGTAATTTTTTACATTACTTGTAATTTGGTTAGCAATTTTTAAATTGTTTGTAAGTTTGGAACTTGGTTTGGTTTTCTGTAATAAAAGCCTTGGCTAAAAAGTAGTTCTTATTTGTTCAGAAATGACGACTAAGACAGATTTGGTTTCGAACCTTTGGGATTTGAGAAAGTCTTTGGGTTTCATCATTTTATTCCCAAAGTGTTGGAAAACTAAGTTTGGAGAAAGTGTTTTAGTTTATAATCTGATTATTTCCAAAATGTTTTGGTTTTGAGAAAAGAAACCAAATCTTAGCATTAGCTAAAATATTTCTGATTTTATTCAGAAATAATGGGCTCAGTTCCAGGAGTGCCGGTTAACTTTTATGAGTGGTGTAGTTTTGGTAGAAAATTTTATTTGCTTGGGAATTCGTTTGTTTTAATCTGGTTTATCCCCTAAAGCACTTAATTCTAAATTTATTTCCCATTGACTAGGAGTCAACATACTCTTGAAAGTTTTTTCTAAGGTTAACTAGGTCTTAAGGGGGACCGGTGACCCCTCCAGTCTTCTTGGAAACTTTCCTGACCATGTTCGATTTTAGGATAAGTGGTGAGATCAGTTTTACATTAAATTTCAAACTTTGGATTTTCTAGTGTTAAAGTTTAGTGTCTGGAAAAACAAAATAGTGAAATTCTATTGTGATTTTTCAGAAATAGCTTCAAGAGGTGACAACGGAAATGTTGTTCCGCCTGCCAATCTTAAGTCTTGCGAGGTTCTTAAAGGAAGATCTATAAAGATCAAATGTGATTAAAGGAAATCATAAGATTGCATAATAATATCTCTGAATTAATCAGAGACAATTAGTATGTTATCCTTGTGTCAATTATAGCATATATAATTGCTATGTGACTTTATTTAAAAGCAAAAATGAGACAACCCAATTAGGGTAGGTAAATATATTTTTGAATTTTTAAATTCCAAATATATTGGTAGCATCTAGTGAGTATAAGATCACTGATCACAGAGATAGAAAACTGGTGGTTCTTAAGAGGTATTAGACCACTGGCTACATAGGCATGAGATTGTGGTTCCTAGTAGTGAACAGGCTACTGATCATATGTCAAGACATGATGATTTCTAGTAATGAAAAAGTCTATTGTGTCAGGACGTTGTGATTTCTAGTAGTAAAGTGACTATTGATCAAAAACATTATGATTTCTAGTAGTAGAAAGTCTATTGACCACATGTTGAGAAATTAGTGATTCCTAGTGATAAGATGATTGGCCATGTTATGAAGGTTCGAATAGTAGAATACTGAACACTAGATTTGTGTTTCCTAATAGTAAGACTATTAGCTTCAGAGTGATAAGTTTTACCAAATATGTTTGGGTGCCTAATTCGGTTGATGACATTCTGGAAATGTATTTACTGTGATATGATTTTGAGAGTTTCATAATCATTGTGACACAAGGAATTGTTTAAAGACTTTGTATGAATTTTTGGAAAAGACCAAAAGCCTTTGTATAAATTCTACAAATGTGGGGGTGTCATGTAAAAATATGGTAATACCTAAACCCAAGAGAGTTAGGATAAGCCTAAAAATCCGTTAACTTTGTATTCAATAGTTATGCACAATATAGCAGTGCATATCGATTTCTTATGTTTAAGTCTACTATTCTAGATATACACAAGAATATTATCATGGAATCCAAAAATGCATCTTTCTTTGGATATGTATTTCCTTGTCATATCCAAAAAAGGGTTCTGAGTTCCATGAAAGAGGTTGAAGGTAACAATGATCACATTGATGATCAAGTCGATGATCAAGCTGAGGAAGTAGATGAGCCAAGAAGGGGTAAAAGAACTAGGACCGCAAAGTCCTTTGGTTTGGACTTCTTGACTTATATGTTAGAGGGAGAACCTCGAACTTTCCATGAAATTGTGACTTAATCTGAAAGTCTTTTGTGGAAAGAAGCAATTAAGAGTGAGATTAATTCCATCTTACAAAACCATACTTGGGAATTGGTTGATCTAACCCCAGACAGTAAGGCCTTGGGAAGCAAGTGGATCTTTACAAGAAAGATAAAAGCTGATGGATCAATTGATAAGTATAAAGGTAGGCTAGTTATCAAAGGATATAGGTAACGAGAAGATCTGAATTATTTTGATACGTATTTACTTATGACAAGGATTACATCCATTCGCATAGTGATTGCGGTAGTAGCTTTACGTGGTTTGAAGATACATTAGATAGATGTAAAGACAGCTTTCTTAAAATGGAGATTTGAATGAAGAAATCTACATGGATCAACCTAAGGAGTTTTAAGCTCCAGGACAAAATAAAAAAGTCTGTAAGCTTATCAAATCATTGTATAGTTTGAAGCAAGCTCCTAAACAATGGCATGAGAAGTTTGACAAAGCTATGTTGTCAAATGGGTTCAAAATCAATGAGTGTGACAAATGCGTATATATCAAAGACACTAACAGGGGTTATGTCATTTTGTGTTTATAAGTTGATGACATACTCATTGTTGGTAGTAAGGATGAGATGATTAGAACTATCAAGAAATTGTTAAACTCTAAGTTTGACATGAAAGATATGGGTCTTGTAGATGTCATTCTAGGTATTAAGATTACCAAAACTTCTAGTGGTATTGGACTTTCTCAGTCTCACTATGTTGAGAAAATATTTGAGAAATTTGGTAAATCAAATACAAGTGTGTTTAGGACACCGACGTGAATCTACATTTGATCAAGAATAATGGTGAGAGTGTCTCTAAGTTAGAATATTCTCCAGTCATTGTAAGTTTGATGTATTTGATGAGTTGTACAAGGCCGGATATAGCCTACTCTGTTAGCAGGCTTAGTAGATACACGAGTAATCCAAATGCCACTCATTAGAGAGGCATTATGCGAGTGTTAGGTTATCTACGCTATACCCGGGATTATGGGCTGCATTATAGCAGATACCCAGCAGTACTAGAACGGTATAGGGACGCTAATTGGATATCTGATATAAAGGATTTCAAATCCACTAGTAGTTATGTGTTTACCCTTAGCGGGGCAGCCGTGTCTTGGAAATCATCCAAGCAAGCGTGTATATCAAGATCAACAATAAAATCTGAGTTTATTGTTTTGGACAAAGCAACTGAAGAAGCTAAATGGCTTCGCCAGTTCATTGAGGATATTCCACATTGGCCGAAACCTGTGCCTGCTATCTGTATTCATTGTGATAGTCAATCGGTAATTAGACGAGCACAGAATAATATATATAATAGAAAGTCTAAACATATCCGTCGTAGACATAATTCTATACAACAACTACTCTCTAATGGAGATTGTCTCTCTAGACTATGTAAAGTCTAAGGACAACATTGCGGATCCGCTAAACAAAGGGTTAACTTGAGAGTTAATAGACGCGTCGTCAAGTGGAATGGGGTTAAGACCTTTAGTAATGTTACCAAAACAGAAAATCCAACCAAGTTGACAAAAGATCCCAAGATTTAGGTTCAAAGGGACAACCTAATTTCGTGTAACGGGTGAGTCACTGAAGAAAAGTTAAGCTAATGTTTTTAATGACCCAAGTAATATCAATAATCAATTGTGATATAATGAGATACCTTATATAGGTCACCTATGTGAGTGCGAAGTGGGGCCACTTCTTTAAGAATTGGTAAGGCCGAATTCTTTAAATACACTCACTAAACTAGGCTAGTGTTCTAGGGCCATACCGAACACACAAGTGAAAACAAGAACAATGGTTGGACTAACTCTTGTGTGAGGCCTACTATTTCGGTTTACACAAACGACAGAACAGATCAAGACATCATGTTCACTGGTCAGCTAGTAAATCCGATAGGCTTTCACTATGAAAGGTTCAAAGCCAACAGCTACCTTTTTTGATACAGGATTAGTCTGTGTGCTCTCTCTCCGAGTCTTTGTTGTAAACATTGTCCGGTTTCTTTATTCGGACAATTTTTATTCATGTGGGGGATTATTGAAAAAAATAGTTTTATGGTGACGTTAATATGAAATTAAAGTAGGTCCCAACCATTAGTTGAGGTGGAATTAAATTGGTTTAGATTCTTTGTAACAAGGTCTTTACACCACAAAAAGAATCACCAAAAACTATTGAGAATTGAATGAGAAATTATCTTATAAAAATGGCCTCATGAATGAGATGTTGGGAATCGTGTATAACTATCAATCCCACATTAATTGTAGAGGAAAACTTTGATGGGTATTTAAACTTCAAGATTTTGATAAGAGCATGAGCCTTTTGGAGCATTCAAATTTTCCAAAGGAAGAGAGTTATGAAGGCTTCAAGAATGAGCTTGGGCCAAGACTATGATCTAAATTGGTTATGGCAAAATTACCACACTGCGCGCGCGAGCGCCGCTTGCCCGAGCCAAGTCCGAGTCCATGGGTTGTAGGTCGTGGATCTTGGGCTTGAGGCTTGCTAGAATAAATTGAGTGTGGGAGTTGGGTTTGGCCTACCCATCTTAATCTTTTTGATCTGCAGAAATATATACACGAAACCTATGTATATAATAGAGCTGGTAACTTCTCTATTCATGATAGATTTAATCCATCAATTTTGCAAGTTAATACAGAATTGATTTATGCATTAGTTGTCAGCCTTTATGATTGGAAGGTTTCTCCTCTCTCCCCCATTGTGTATAAAAGGAGACCCATCTCCCTTGGGTTCAACACATGAAAAATCTAGAAACCCCCTAGATGTTGATTTGTGATTATGTATCAATTTTAAGCAGAATAAAAAAAATAACAATCCCAATCAAACAATCAAAAGAAAGAGACACAAAAATTTTACGTGGAAAAACCACAATTGGACACCTTCCAATTGTGATTTAAAAACCATGACCACAAGAACAATCCACTAAGAAGATATAAAGGAATTACACAGGTATCACTCTCAATTATCTAGCAAATTCACAACGCCTAATTGAACCAACCTCTATGTGCCTCTTCCAATCTCATCTTCAGCACGGAATTGTCTTTTTGATGAGCCACTCCGGATTCCCTCCAAAGCTTCAGGCTCGAATTCTTCAGAATTCACAACTGAAGAACAACTCTCTCTTTTGTGTATAACAAACAAGCCTTTGATGTACTCTCTTTAGACCATGAGTTGAATACTCAATAAGACATCAAAGAAAACTAACAAAATATCCCCAGATATAAACCTTTAAGAATCAAAAAGAAGATCTGGAGGACTTCAATCAATCACTTAGTTTTGGAAGAAAACCAAGTATTTATAGAGAACCAAAAGTAATCCAAGATTGGGAAGAAAACAAACTCCTTGAGAAATCCGGATTCTGAGGCTCGCTCGAGCGAAGATTTCCTGGGAGACAAAAGTCGACATACCTCCAACACCCACGGTGAGGCAACTAATCTGTTTTAAGGACACTGTAGTATCACACAAGTTTCGATTTGTTTTCCTTTTCTATGTTAATTTATTATGTATTATAATTTTCAGCATGGTTTGTTTGATCTGAAATTTCAATTGCCAATTATAAATCTATTTGGTTTATGTCATCACACAATTTGTGCAACAAGAATTATCTAAATAAGTATATTTTTTGATTTTTTACGAAAAAATATGTAAAAAAAAATAGAGAGGTAATGTGACCCAAAAAAGATAAAAAGATAAAAAAAAAATATTTAAAAAATACACTTTTGCAAGAGATGCCAAATAGTGCCATATATATTTTTTATTTTTTATTTTTTAAATTTCTACCTAAATTAATGATCCAAACATGATCTTAATCTCAGTGGATTTAGATGAGTATTTCTTATCAATTCTACGGTGATACATTAATAACAAATCAGATTATGGGTTTGTTTGGGATATAGTTTGACTTTTTAATTTTTTAATTATTTTATTTTGGGATTAAAAAATCTCGTTTGAGATGGATTTTTTGATTTTTTGATTTTTTTTTTTAAATAAAATAATTATGATATTTTTAACTTAAAATTAAAAAATTTATTTTATCTTTAGCCCCAATCCAACCTTCCAAACAAGTGGTATATTTCAAATTTGTCACGTGGCATTTAAGAATTCTTAGGGTCTGGTAAATAACCGAGTTCACAAATGAACACAAAGGTAAATTTTCATACTTAGGTATCGCTTGGAAAGTTAATTATTTTAGTAAGTTATTTTAATTTTTAGCTATTTTAATATGTTAAAATTTTTGTATTTATGAAGATAATTAGATTTTTTTTATAATTTGATGTGATATTTGTAAGAGAAAAAAGTGAAATAATTATGAGTTTGATGTGATATTTTGTCTTATTAATCTTTTTATGGATTTTAACCAAAAAACAAAAGACCTCTTGCCAAACAGGACCTTAATACACTTGACCATTTATTGATAATCATTATAGTTTTTTTTATTATTATTATTTTTTTTTTTTTTTGTGTTTTTGTTTATAGTAAATTTTTAAAATATTTTAGTTATGTGTGTATTACTTTTTAGATGCATTTAAAAATAAATATGTATTAGTTTTTTTATAAAAAAAATTAAAAAGGCAGGAAAATATGATTTTTTTTTTTTTTGGTTCTTTTTTTTCCAGAGTATTTTTTTTTTTTTGTAATTATTTTATTTGTTAAATAGATCTAAATTATGTACATCTAAAATATATAAAAATATATATATAAAAAATAATTAAAAACAAAAAAAAATCAAAAATCAAACCAGAGAAAGTGACTTAGGTTTCAGCAATTTTGAAAAATCATTTCTCATGATTAGGGACAAGGCCATCCTTTTTTCTTTTTTCTTTTTTTTTTTCTTTTTTACTGTTCTCCAAGTTGAAAAGGATGTTTTACACCAAAGAGAAAGAGAGTAGGTTGCAAAAATAAATAAATAGCAATTTGAGAAGTTGGAAAAAAGTCAATTTTTTTGGCTTTTTATCAAATTTTTCCAAAAAAATACCAAAAAAAGTCAATTTTTTTATTAAAAAAATTAAAAAGTCAAAAAATTAACATTTTACTAATTTTTCAAAACACAACGTCATGTTAATGATGAAAGTTGTCAATATGAAACATAAAAACGAGAATCCTATTATATGTATTTTTATGTCATATGTACTTTTAATTATATTATTTTTAAATTATAATTAATTTTTTTAGTTATGATACTATTTTGAAATATTTGATAATGACTTTTTATAGTTGGCTATGATTTTTTTTTTGTATTTTGTTAGTTATGACTCAGAAAGTAAGGAGTTATATACCCATAATTTTAATATGTTTTTTTTTATATATATATTTCAATACATTTTATATATATTTTTTAAAGTCTGAATTTTTTAAAGTTAAAGATCTCAATTTCACAGTGAAATTAATCTATTATCAGACTAATTTGGGGGAGAGGATCCTCTAAAATGATTTTTCTTAGAATGATTTGTTGAAGGGCTGAGATTTAATTTTATCAAAGTTGAGGGTACAATAATAATTTCACTTTCTAACTCTCAAAAGCTAACCTTATCACTCAGAGAAAAATCACTCTAGAGATATGACTCCTAACTTAGACTCACTTTAGTGATCTAAAACCATCCATCTGATACAATTAATTAAGAAAATTATCTATGCAAAAAATTAAATTAATCTAACATCGATTGTTACACTACAAGATCATTTTCCTCTATATGGTTTACATATTTTTAAGAATAGTTCGTCCATGTATTATAATGTATGTGATGTAATCATGTGATTACTTATGTATCATCAACTCAATTTGTTGCATGTATTCTTCTTATTTTGTCATATGAAACGAACGATTCACATTATTAACATGAGTACAAATTAATCTCACAATAAACTAACTTTACTCATAAAATTAAAATCTTCAACTTTAATAATACCAAACTCTTTTTTTCAATCCTATCTTAATAAAAAAATATATTAAAAAAAAAAACTCTATTCAACAATCTTAAAGATTATTTTGAATATTAAAAAAAAAAATAAAGGAAAGAATAAAGATGTTGGGAATATTATGTCGTTGAAACCTTCATATGATGGCCAAATATTTGCTTGTATTTGCCGCGACCTCCCTTGGTTATAGTACACAGATTTTTAGGTTAAATTGTTGAGAAAAAAAAAAAGGAGGAAAATAAAAAGGTTCAAAAAGAGAAAGAAAATGACAAAACTCTGATTGGACTTTTAGGCGCTCCACAACACATTTGTTTTGTGTCGCTTCGAATTTAGGAAATTTTACTTTCAACTTTCTTATTTTCAATGTGGAAAAAGCTACTCTTATTTATTATTATTTTTTCCTTTTCATTTACCTTTCTGGGTAAATTATATTAACTTCCGTTGAATTTAAAAATGATATAGTAAACTTTT
Source organism: Camellia lanceoleosa (assembly GCA_025200525.1). Taxonomy (NCBI): domain Eukaryota; kingdom Viridiplantae; phylum Streptophyta; class Magnoliopsida; order Ericales; family Theaceae; genus Camellia; species Camellia lanceoleosa. Next base: position 69,805,504 of record CM045768.1, on the reverse strand, counting down.
TTCTTTATCATTTTTTAGAGTGACTTATAGTGATTCGTTTAAAATTTAGAAAAAATATAGTAAATTTTACAAGTGAGACATAATAAAATTCTAAAATTTTAATAATATTGTCATCTCTTTTACATTGAAATATATAATTTATTTTGTTAATATTTTTGTCTTCCCACTATTTGTATTAATTTTGACCCCTTTAACCTCACTAAAAGAGTGATTGATATAATTATATCAAAATTATAATACTTTATTATATTTTTTTTTCAAATCTTAAAAAATATCAATGTAATTTTTTTTTTCAACCTCGTTTATGTCTTATTTATTTATTTTGAGACCGTGCGTATCGTCTTTGGTGCAAATTTGATTTTCTTTATCGCAAAAATTACTTAAGCAAGGTTGATTTTCTTTATGCGCCAATTTAGTTTGAGATGTTCTAAATAAGTATACTTTTTAATTTTTTATTAAAAAATATTGTGTAAAAAAATATAAAAAAGTGGTTAGAAAAGTAAAAAAGAAATGTTGATAAATGTTAATTGATATGACTAAATAAATATATGTATACAAAAAAAAAAAAAAAAAAAAAAGTACATTTTTTTAGGTTAACGCAAACAGGCACATTGCTCTGCAAGACTGCAACAGTCATTCTGTCAATGAAGGATACTAGGGGCATTTGTAATTTCCTTTCTCTTTTTTTTTTTGCCTTCTTTTCATGCATATTCTCTCACGTTGGGGATATTAATTGGAGGGTCCTTATCGAGCCAATTCACGTCGATAATCGAAATAATTTATATTTTAGGAATTTCAAATCGATTATACATGCAAAATTATAATTGATTAAATAATTGTAGTCACAAAATTAAATTGTATTTGTCTTTAAAATAATAAATAGTATATATGATTTTGAAAATAGATTAATACATGTGTAACTATATTTATCCAATCAACTTTAATTTTTATTCTAAAATAAAATGATTCAAATTATTAATATAAGTCATGTGGTAGACCCACAAAGACCCAACAGGATCCTTTAGTTGGGTGAAGAGAATATACATTTTTTTTTCCCCTTTCATAAAAAAAAAAAAAAAGAAAAAAAAAAAAGTCTTTAGTTAGTCCAAGGAAAGCCTTATTCTTTCCCTCAAGGATGACTTTGTTGCTCTATAGGTAGGGTCCAATCCATCACCTTTCTTTTGCAAAATATTGGTGGGAAGGTTTGGTTTCACCAGCTCCCATTTCTGACTAATTTAATTAATGTACATTGACTATATGAAAATATACATGATTTATATATATATATATAATAAGAGAGAGAGAGAGAGAGAGATATCATGTTAGGGGATGAAAATGGTAACATTGTAGTCTATGATGAGGATGAAGTGCACATGCAGGCATATTCTTGAGTCAAAATGGTGCCATGAGATGGTGATGATGATGGTGGTGGTGGTGGTGGTCACTATCATATTATTGTTTTGGAGGGAATGAAGTGAGTAGTCAATATCTTAATGTTAGATCAAATGTTTCCTACATGTAGCCCAAAACTTCAATGATAGCATGCCCTTGTGTGAGATCACTTAGTAATTATTATCAAAAAAAAAAAAAAGTTACTCCATATATTCTCTTTCTAAAAATAGGACATTTCAATTTGATAAATAAAACAAAATTTGTGGTTATTTATGTTAGAGTAATGTTTTACATAAAATTTTATTATTATTAGACACAAAAATAATTGACAAGCTTTAATAAATACATATAGAACTCACTCTTTTGATGTGTAAGGATAAGTAAGAAAAATAAATAGATTAGTATTTTTAAAATATTTAAACTTGTTAGAAATTTGTCTCACAATTATCTATCTATATCACCTAAACTTAATTTGTATACTATAAAAGTACTTTCACCCATAACCAATTAGTTTTGGATTGAATATCGACAATAATTTTAAAGGGTACTTAGCAATTAGTCCTATTAACTAGACTTATTTACCTACAGGTCCTAACTAATAAATTTAACACTATAAAAATAAGAAATTGATAAATTTGTCACTATAAATTTATGCATAAAAATAAAGAGACTGATAAATTTATCACTATAAATTTATTCATAAAAATAAAAGACTGATAAATTTATCTTTATCACTTAATAAATTTATCAATAAGTCTCAAAAGTAAGACCTATTGGTAATTTATCCTAATTTTAACATGTCATTAGAACTTATTCATGATAATCTCTCGTGAGCCAAATCTTTATCTCGGCTCGGGTCCATTTATCTCATTTCTCATCTTTTTGTCATCTCTACATGTGATTGGGCATCAATGTGAAGCAATGTGTTTTTTTTTTTGGGGGGGTTAAAATGGTATTTCATAAATTTAAATCAGTTTAGTATAAGATTGTCCTTTGATATCAAATGCCAGTTGATTAAATGTGAAGCAATGTTAAAAATTTGTCCCCAGTCATTTCTCTAACCTAAAGAAACGAAAAAATAAATAAAAAACCAAATATATGATTGTGGCCTAGTGTGCGAAAAGTGTTAGAAATTTGTGAAATATAGTTTCTCATTTACCCATAACCAATTAGCGAAGGAGAAAACAAAAGCCAAATATGATATCTAATATTATAATTATAGAATTAAAAATATATATATCATGTCTTTCTATCTGTTTCATATTTTCAAACTTTTTTATTGCATGACACATTAATTAATAAATAAACAAAAATTATAATATTTATTAATTTGTTTATCCTTTTTCCTATTAAAAAAAATAGATACCATAAAAAATATATATATATAGATAGGGACTTCACAAAGAAATATGTAAGCCACTTGCGTTGGGTTTTTTCCACATCAATCGACAAAAAATAATATGGTTGTAGTCTTAATCCTGCCATTTTTATAATAAATATATATATATATATATATATATCAATATTATATCATATTAGACATAGTCATTCCCAACTTGGAATAAATAATATAAAAAATTAAAATTTGAAAGTAACAAAAACAACTCTTCAAATAATATTCATGTAAACTATAAGTCATACTTGCCTTTCACAACGATATATAAGGCCAAGTTTGGAAAGACTAAATAAGTGCACTTTTTGACTTTTTATGAAATATGGGTTGGATTTGGGTTGGGTTTAAAGTGATGTGTTAAAGAGGTGATGTGACTTAAATAAGATGATGTGACTTAAATAGGATAGTGACTTTTTGACTTTTTAGATTTTTTTGAGGATGCCAAACTTGGCCTTAGTCATAAAAACAATCTTTTAAAAAATGAAGTCTTATGGACTAACTCGTCATGATTCTTAAAATAAAAAAATATAAACATGTCTCAACTTTGTTTGTTAGGGTTTATGAGGATGCTTCAAACATTCTTTACATCTATGTAATGGGTAACAAATATTGTTTCCTTCTACCTTGTATTACTCTGACCTTGTTTGGGAAGGAAATTGAGTTAAAATAGTTCACTAAAAGATAAAATAAATTAAAATAATTAATAAGATAAAATATTATATCTAATCTATAATCATTTTATTTTTTCTCTCACAACCATCAAATCAACTACAAAAAAAAAAAAAAAAAAAAAGAAGTCAACCAACTTTCCAAACACGACTATTTTAACCAAACTAAAATAACTAAAGAATTAAATAATCAATTAAAATAGTCAACTTACCAAACAAGGCCCTATGTCAATAGAATAGGTAAGAATGGTCAAGATGGATCCGGGGGTACTGCTGTGAGTCCCTCACAGCAGTAACTGCTGCGAGTCTCTTAGATGCATATTCAAGTTCCAAAAAAAAAAATAAATAAATAATTAGCCGGTGAGGGGGCTCGAACCCAGAGCACGTGAAGGAGAAAAACATCTTCAACCACTGCACTACTTAGACTACCATTGAATACCAAGGGGATATATTTTATTTATTACTTCAATATTTTGGACATATATTTTATTTATTTCTTTATGAAAATATCTTTCAAACCAACATAATTGTTATTTATTTATATATATGTTTATATACCTAAGTTAAGAATAAATATACGTATACCAATTATTTTAAATGGTGTCATTAATAAAAAAATTTATATGTACATAAATCAAACTAGGTGGATGTCAACTAGGTGGGCACTATTTTTTTTCTCACTATAAAATTAAGAATAACATAGTAAAATGATATTAAATGACATTTACCTAGTTTGATTTATGTACATATAATTTTTTTCAATATTTTTTTTTCTCACTATAAAATTAAGAATTACATGGTAAAATAATATTAAATGACATCCACCTAGTTTGATTTATATACATATAATTTTTTTCAATATTTTTTTTTCTCACTATAAAATTAAGAATTACATGGTAAAATGATATTAAATGACATCCACCTAGTTTGATTTATGTACATATAATTTTTTTTATTAATGACACCATTTAAAATAATTAATATACGTAATATTTATTCTTAACTTAGGTACATAAAGATATATATATATAATTTTAAGGGTAAATTACAAACACACCCCCTGAGATTTACTTAAATTACATTATGCCCCTAAAGTTTCTAATTTCATAACAAATAGGTCATTTTATTAATAAATCATCAAGTTAGTTAATCGTTTTTAATAATATTAAAATTTTATTTCAATTAATAATTCAAATAATTTTATTATTGTATGGATGAACAGTTAGAAATTTCACTTTTTCAATTAATTCTGTTAAATAAAAAAATTCTGACAGATAGATATTTGTAATTTTTTAAACTACAGAGGGTAATTCATATTTTAAGTAAACATCAAGGGGTGTATTTTTAATTTATCCTAATTTTAACTAGGTGGACACTATTTTTTTTTCTCATTATAAAATTATGAATTACATGGTAAAATGATATTAAATGACATCCACCTAGTTTGATTTATGTACATATAATTTTTTTTTATTAATGACACCATTTAAAATAATTGGTATACGTAATATTTATTCTTAACTTGGGCTATTTTGGGAAGATAGTTATAATCAGCTTTTTGGTGAAAAACTACTTATAAGCAACTTTTTTGTGAGAGAGAAAGTTAGTAATAATCAACTTCCCAAAATAGACCTTAGGTACATAAACATATATATATAAATAATTTTTTTCATTAAAAACAATTATGTTGGTTTGAAAGATATTTTCATAAAATAATAAATAAAATATATGTCCGAAATATTAAAGTAATAAATAAAATGTATCCCCACACCATTCAGTGGTAGGCTAAAGCAGTGCAGTGGTTGAAGCTGTATCTTTTATTCACGTGCTCTGGGTTCGAGCCCTTGCAGCGGTTAAATATTTTTTTTTTTTTTTTTAAACTTGAATATGCATCTAACAGACAAAACAGCGTCGTTTTGTCTCGCAGCAGTACCCCCGGATCCGGTCAAGATTGTCTTTAGTTGGCAAAGTGAAGTGAATGGTGTTGTGTTATTGGGTAAGTCCATTACAGAATTTATTTTAACGATTTAAATTATTTGTCTAATAAGGCTCGTCGAATAATTTATTTATGCAAGGAAAAAAATAAAAAATAAAAAGAATCGGATAGTCGTAACCATCATAACAAATTTGAAAATTATTTATTATTTAAAAAATAACTATAATCTAATGAATGTTTTTACGGCTATTTGATCAATCTGATTTTGAAGATCTTAGAGCAACTCTAATGAGGAGGCATTTTAGTTGTTATTGCCATAAAATAGTATGGAGTTCACTTTTTTATCTTCAATGGTGAGTTATCAGAGCTGCTAAATTATACATATGTTATATCTTTCATCAAATTTGACACTAATTTTACCTATAATTAAAGTTGTCAGTGCAACAGTTTTAGAGGCCGGTGGTTGACCGAGTAGATGACTAGGTGATCAACTGGGTAGATGACCCGGGTGGTCGGCTACTTGGTAAAAGTTGCAGAAAGTGAATTTTGAAGCTGTAAACACAACATCACACTTCACTAAATTATATTATTTTATAATTTTTTTTTATCAAGTTTTTTTTTTTTTTTTTTTTTTTTTTTTTTTTTTTGGGGCGGGGGGGGGGGGCGGGGAGAGAAGTGATTTAAGTCAATTATTCTTGCCACTCTTGAATGAATCGAATATCGAATTTGGCAGACAATAAAACTGTAAACACAACATGACGCAGACTCCTTCCAAATTATATTAATTATTTATTTACAACAAAAAATTCTTCCCAATAACCAAGCAAAATGCAAACAAATCCTACTTAATTCCCACTAAAAGTTATTATAATACAACATAATAGTACTATAAATAATACTAGCCTATCACCCGTATTATGTACGGGATAATTATAAATATTTATATTTATTTTAATTTTTTTTAATATATAAATTATGTTTTTTAAGATTTTATATAAAAATAATTTAACAATCTTATCACTAATTATAGTGTACAGGAGAAATTAAAAAGGCTACTGCAGTAACTATTCATGGACTGTATTTATAATTATTTGTATGAGGAAATTTTAAATTCTAATCAGAGATTTTGATCAAATCAATAAATCCAAGCATGTGGATTGGAAAAAGTTAATAAATGTTGATCAAAAAATTTTGACCAAATCAATAAATGTTGAGATTTTTTTTTAAATCAAAAATTTTAAAAATTAAAATTGAAATATTTGAGCTCCCACAACGCTTGGGGTTTAGAAACCCCATTTTTCTTAATATATTTACAATTATTATCTATACATGTGAGTTGTGATTTTTAAATGTCTTTTTTTTTTCCTTTTTTTTAAATGTCTTCTTTTTTTCATTTTTTATATTATATTAAAGTTTAATATTTTGATAATAATCATATGTGTTGGACTTTTCAAGAAATTAAATATCTTCTTTTTTATTATATTATATTAAAATTTAATATTTTGATAATAATCATATGTGTTGGACTTTTTAAGAAAATTTTTTTATGCTTGTTCTTAATGCATTAAAGTGTTATTATGAGGGATAATAATTATATCTGTTGAGACTTTTCAAGGAATTCATATGTGTTGGATTTCAAAGAATTTTTTTATGCTTGTTCTTAATGCATTAAAGTGTTATTATGAGAGTAAGACTTGGGGGTTGGGAGAAATTAATAAATGCTAAGGTTTTTTTTTTTTTAATCAAAAATCCAAGAAATTTAGATTGGGAGATTAGAGCTCCCACAAGACTTGGGGTTAAAAACCTTTTTTTGCTTAATATATAATATAGATGTCAATACATTTGTTTGTGCGACTCATTATAAGACTGTTCAGACATAACTTAAAAAAAGGTCATTACAATTTAATACAAAAATTTTAAATGATTTTAGATAAGTGATAAATTTTATAAATATGTAAATATTTTATGAAAGAGTCACTAAAATGTAATTTCCCTAACTAAAGTATAAATCTTTCAGATGAAAATGCTTAAAATTGTCTAAAATTTTGGTAGTCATTTTCCAGGAAAGTGTGGAAAAATAAGAGAAAACAACAAAATATGTTGCCAGTTCAATTTTACCATTGTTGGTCAGTTCAATTTTTACTATTGTTGGCAGCAGCCCACGTGAAAGAAAACAGCAATGCTATAAATTCAGAAAAAAAATTTAAATTTATTTTAAAATTTAAATTATGTGAATCAAATTAATTGTTGATAAAAATTCAAAATATATGTTCAATTTCCACCACACACACTTTCTGAATATATTTATGGGCATTTTTTCTGGGGAAAAATCATCATAATTATCCATAAACTACAGTGACACTGAAAATTGTTAATGCTCATGTTTCACAAAATTATACTACAAATGAATATCTATGTGCTAGTAATTCAAGTTTATATATATATATATATATTATATTAGCTGTTGACATCCAGTGTGCAAGTTAAATAAATAAATACGAAACAAAATGTTTAACATCAATTAGTTGTAATATCAAGTAAGAAGAGTTTTTTTTATTAAATATTTCGTCTTAAGTTCAAGTCTTATCTCATTTTGTTTTTAATATTTTTTATTTTTTTAGGTAATTGAACACTTGGCATAAAGAGAGACAACTTCAAGATATCAATCTAGTTGCTCACATATATAATAGTATATATCTATATAATAAACCATGATGATTTTTTAATTTGTCCTCCACACATTTGTCCTATTACGATATTTGGATAGCTCAGATATGTTCAAATTATAAAGTAACGGTTGAGATATATTTTTCAAAAAATATCCTACATATATATTTTCTATTTTTCCCCTTCTCTCTTACTTTTTCTTTTTTTCACTCATCCTTCTATGATCCCATGATCCTACATTTCTCTCTTTTTTCTTTTTATTTTTTTATTTTTTTATTTTCTCCCACTTTTATTTTTCTCTCTATTTGTTTTTTTTAATTTTTATTTTCTTCTTTTTGTTCACTTATTTTTTATTCATATTATATAGAAAAGTTTGTTATCCCAGAATTAGGAGTCAGATTTTACTGTGTGTAGTGGAGATTAAATTAATGAATTTTATAGTCCACAAATTAAATGAATTTGAACCATTAATTATTATTTTTAAATATATTGAATACATGATACACTTCATAAATTTAGATCTCATATGAATCTTCAACATATTTTAATAAAGTAGGTTGGTTTTTGAATCTTCAACATATTTTTGTCCTACTAGGACATTTGGATGGCTCAGATCTGTTTAAATTATAAAATAATGGCTGAGATATATTTTCCAAAAAATGTCTTACATGTACATTTTCTACTTTTCCGCTTTTCTCTCTTACGTTTTTCTTTTCTCACACATCCTTCTATAATCCCACCTTTCTCCCTCTTTTCTTTTTATTTTTTATTTTCTCCCATTTTTATTTTTCTCTCTATTTGTTTATTTTTTTATTTTTTCCTTTTTGTTCAATATATTTTACACATATTACTATACAATGTATGTATGCTCATAATACACTAGGACATTACGGTATACATACAATTTTCATATAATTATATAAGCAAAAGCATTATTGTATGTATGTCTGTGAAAATTGTATGTATGCCAGGCACATCTACCTATCTAACTATATATTATATAAGCAAAATTGAGTTTTCGTGAGGAGTTTTGTAAGAATTCCAAAATTTTATAATAAATTTATGATTTTATCAAATTAAAAAATAAATTTAAATAGTGTTAGGATTACAATTATATTCTAATCCTAATATTACTTACACCGTATCTTCAGGCACAGACATACGCTATTATATATATATTCTGGACCACCATGTCAATTATGAAAGGTCAGATAAAAAAATAATGGTAAATTACAAAAACACTCTTGAGGTTTGTTTTAAATATGAATCATCCCCTATTCTTTTGAAAATTACATTTCACTCCTGAGGTTTTTAATTTCATAACAAATGACTCATTCTATTAATAAATTATCAAGTCAATTAATAATTTTTAATGATGTCAAAAATATATTTCAATTAATAATTTAAGTAATTTTGTTATTATAAAATAGAACAGTTAGGAATTTTATTTTTTTAGTTAATTTTGTTAAATAAAAAATTTTAACAATGAGATATTTGTAATTTTTCAAATCATAACTGACAATTTATATTTTGAGCAAATCTTAAAGATGTATTTAAAATTTATTCAACAAATAATTATGAAATTTCATTGAACCCATCTCTTCGAAAATATAAAAAATATATGATCTTATTACCTCACTCTTTTCTTTTCTTTTTCTTTTTCTTTTTCCTTTTTTTTTTTAATTTTCATTTAGCTGATCATAGTTGACTCTAAATATAATGTGGTGTCTTAGAGTATCTGCATTCAAACTTTTAAAATTTGATATGTCAAATTTTTTTCAAAGTTTAGGTGGCAAATTAGCATATGTCAATTTGACATAAAAAGTCTCCTCCTGATATGTCAAATTTATTATTTTATTATTTTTGTACGTTTAAACTCTTTATTTTATGTGAAAGCTCTTTTATTTCAAAAAAACATATCAAAATTGGCATGAACGAGTGATACCAAATGCTACATCAGCTTTTAGCACACCAGGTGGAATTAATACTTGATATCAAAATATGACTATTAAAGTGTCACATCATATTTGAAATATCAAGTAAAGGTGTTAGACTACAAATTTTTTTATATGAAGATTTGTATAGTACACATCCATTTTTAGCGTGTGTATCATACACCGAGTTATATCTCTAGTGATCTTTAATTATAATTTTAGTGATATTTTGTATGTTCAAAGGGTACTTTTGACTCTTTGAAAAAAAAATTTAAATTAAGTCATATAAAAAGTCATTAGAAAAATCAAAATAAATTTATAAAAATTAAAATAAAATAAAAAACCAAACGAACTTTTCTTTTTAGGAGAAATAACAAATCAATGTTAGTTTTGAGATAATTATAAATTTATGGTAAACTTTATACATTTTAATGATTAAAGTTATAATTTTTTTTTATGAATTTATTTATAATTATTTTAGAACAGTACCATTGATTTATAAATTCTCTTTCTTTTTTACAGACTTATTTTAAGCTAATAAATTACATTTACAACTACTAAATAAAGAAAACCTTAATTTCATGTCTTCTATTTTTATTAAGTCACATATTTTGTAATTGTATATAACGTTATAGTGATGCATACCATTGTTGATTTTGTATTATCTTTGTTATGTTCTCTAATACCCTACGCAACAGCATAGCATAGTTGGAAATGGAAACATTCCATAATGTAAGGTAGTACTTTAGCTGCACCATGTGTCTTTCACTTTATTTTTACCTGCAACATATTCCCTGCAGCTTATATACACTAGTTTTTTTTATTAAAAAAAAAAAAAAATTAGCTCAATAATTTAAAACAGTATATTCTTATCTGAAAGATTTCTAGAAGAAAGAAATAATAATAATAATAATAATAAATTGCAGTTATCTCCCTTGAGATTTGAGAAAAAAACTAATTAACCTTATAAGTTTGACATAATTAAATTGACCTCCGTTTTAGTAAAAATTAAAGTGATTAAAATTAATCAAAACTAAAGTGATCATCCATACACTTAACAAATTACTAGAGAAGAAAAAAAATTTAATATTATATGAATTAAAATTTCATGGGCGATACATCTAATTATGTTAAAAGTGTCGGACTAAGTGTATTTTCTCCAAATTTTAAGAGAGGGGTGTAATTTACTAGAAGAAGAAGAAGGGGGGGAAAAAAAACAGAATCTTTTTATTAAAAAAATTAAAAAGTCAATACATATGCTAAAACAAATACCAAATTGAAAAATTGATCATTTTCTATTTAAAAATAATAATAATAATAACAAGATTATCAAACATGGTTAATCTAAAAAGCTTTTACAAAATCAAAGAATCATAAATGCACAAGCGCTAAATAACTTTACTTATCCTAAATTTCACTTTTTTGTTAGATCATTTTAAAATTAATAAGTTAGTTTATTAGTTCCTCCATAAATATATGTATGTATATATACCACTATAAACAGAGGGGACAATAATATTATGTCCTCAAACCCTTCAGTGTTGCCATTTCAAAATACTAACAACTATTAGAACATGTTAGAATTTCAAGATTCAAATTTTTAACTATTATCAGTATTTTGAGAGCGATAGAGTAGGGTATTTGCAAATTGGATTGGGTCTAATAATCTATCATCTAAATTTAAGAATATTGAAAAAAATCAATCTGTATTCGTCTGCATAGTTAGCGAATATAGATTGAACAGGTTATACGAGTTGGTAAATGGATAGTGAGAGGGGAATTTATGCCGAATAAATGGGCCGACCAGAAGTGGGTTTGGGCCAAGCAAAAGCAACTTTGGATTGCTATCTGGAATCACACAACCAAGCTAAGAGGATGGCCGAACATTATTTGGACCGAGGATCGAGTTCGGTCAAATTATGGCCACGCCTTTAACCGAGCTCAGGAGTTGGACGGGATTCGTTTGAAAAAAATAGGGGTGAACCGAGCTAAAGAACTATTGAGGTCAACAATTCCGATTGAGCTACTTACATTGGCCACACACCAGGGCCGAGCTGGGTTAACTTGGGCAAGTTGACATGGCCTAACCAAATTGGAAGTAACTAGCTGAGCGCCTCAGATCTAAGCTGGCTGGGAATAGTGCGGTTCCGAAGGACAAACAGCATTGCACCGTGCTGAAGGCAACTCGATAGGAACTGCTACGTAGCCTAATCAAAATATGAAAAAAAGAACCCGCCTTCTGTATACATTAATACTATTTGGCTGTTTTGTCAATGTTGTTTGGCAATATTGACGCATACACATGTAAGGCGAAAAGAGAATAGTACATCCACGCGTCCAAGAAAGTACGTGTAAGGTAGTGCGCACACAAAGTATATAAACCCTGCGGCACCTCCATGTAACAAGTTTGCAATCTTTCCTTACACAAAGTTATCTCTACTTTTGTCTTTCTTCTCTCTCTAAGGGTTCTAATTGTCGAAGGGGTTTTCCGGTAACACACCCGCCAGGTAGCTCACCGTTATCATGTTTTCAAGTTGAACGACATTAGTCAGAGTAACGTAAGGCTTGGACGAAAGGAGTACAGAAGCGAAGAATATTTGCTTCACGTACAATTGACACTGTATGTGGAAATCCGATAGACAAAACCTTGACCTCCAAGCTTTTATGATCACTTTCCATGGAGAACAACGATGACGTTTTGAAGTCCGTTGTTGACAGCATTACGCCAGAGACAGTCCAGCGGTACAATGACTTGCCTGCCATTCCAACGATGGCTGGTTTGGAGATCTCCACACAAGGGCCTCCAAAGAAGCGCAAGACAAACATGCAAGGAGTTTTGAGGGCTTATTGAGCCCAGAAGGGCGCCATGGATGGTGAAAGTCACACACTCAGCACCTGGAGAGCAAGCTAAGGGACCAAGATGCCATCATCAGAAAGATGGTAACAAAGATAGAGGCCATGAAGCGCTAGCTGAAAATAAAGGGTATTGCTAGAGTGGAAAACTACAGTGAGTGCGCTTAGTCCCGTCATTCTAGTAATCGAAATAGGCGGCCGACTCCTTCACTTTCCATTACGAGGAGTTTTAATGCTGACGACTCTGTCGCACCGGCGGAGGTGTCTCGCACTCGAGACAACAGCTATTGTCTTTCATATCTGTCGACGGCGTCGAAATACTCGTATTCTGATCGATCTGGAGATTTTCGGGATATATTGGAGGAGTAAGCGTGTTGACGGGAGGTTCAGAGGGTACCGATACTGCAAGGTTGGCCCTCGGAGGTTGTGCTAGTGAGGAGGTCATAACGCCACCGCCGCGCTTGGCGTGGCGGCACACATATCACTAGATAAGGATTTTGCGAGGCTGAGCGCCATCCATTTCTCCCTTGAGATAGAGAACACGCTACTCCTCGCTGGTTTCCACCAGGCAAAATTCATACTCTATGACAAAAAAACTAATCCATACATGCACGTGAGCCATTTTCGGCAAGTTATGGGTTGATACAGGCAGAACGATACACTGATGTGCCTTATTTTCCCATCGAGTTTAGGCTAATTGGGTCTAAAATGGTTCGAGAGGCTGCCGAAGAAGAGTATTGAGAAATGGCAGCAATTGACGAAGGCATTTGTCACCAGATTTCAAACAAACACCAAAATGCCTAAAGAAGTTAACCATCTTTTGGGAATCAAGATAGAACTGAGCAACTCTTTGAAGGTGTTCAACGCCAAGTATTGGGAAATATTGAACGAGATTCTTGATTGCCTGGCTAACCTAGCAATCACTCAATATAAACGTAATCTTCCAGTCAGACATAGACTCAAAGACTCACTTACCATGAACCAACTATCAACTATGGAATTACTCATGCAACGCATCAACAAACATATCCGAGTTGAGGATGATATAGCCACAGCTACCGTGAAGGAAAATCCGGTAGTGGTGGACAAGAGAGTTACAAGGAAAGTTCACACAATCGGATATAAGGAAAACCATCTGAACAACCGTAGAAGAGAGCAAGAAACAATCGCAATAGCAAGAACCGCAACTCTGACCGGGCAAACTACCCTCGTGATGCCATGGAGGATGCTAAGAAAAAGCTGAACGCCCGAACAGGCATCACCATGGTCTTCAAAATTCCAATTTACCGCATCCTTAGCGAGATCCATGACAAGGCATACGTCCAATAACCGGCTAAGCTGGGATATACCCAAAGAGGCATTAATTCAAGGTACCACTACACCTATCATGACAAGCGAGGGCACCGCACAAAAGATTACGTGCCTTTGAAACAACACTTGGAAGAATTTGTGGCAGCTGAGCATTTGGACCAGTACATTGACAGAGGCATCAAAGCCATGCCTCAGGGCCAAGCTAAACCTAACAGCTTAGTCACCTTAGCTATCCCTCCCCAAGGTGTGATCAATGTAATCCATGGGATCTTCGAGCGAGCGCGAGTATACAAGCTCAGAGGGATGATCAAGAAAGCTGAACATATGAGGGAAGTTCTGTCTATCCAACTCGTTGTAAAGAAGGGAGAGACCGAAATGAAAAATGTCCTCACTTTCTCTAGTAGAGATCTACAGCGAATCCTAACCCCACATAATGACGTGTTGGTCATCACGCTGCACGTCAAAGACATCAAACGCATTTTAATTGATCAAGGCAGATCAGTCGAAATACGGTATTATGACACTTTCAAACAACTTAAGCTGGAAAACAAAAACTTAGCCGTAGTAATCTTGCCACTTGTTGGCTTCAACTCACAACCAGAATGGCCGATTAGAAAGATTATTTTACCAGTCAAAGCGAGGTCTGTCATCAAGCAAGTGAAGTTTTGGGTATTGAAGATACCCTCAACTTATAATCTGATGCTAGGCAGAGGATGGCTTCATGCCATGCAAGCGATGGCATCAACTTACCATCAAGTAATGAGGTTTCTCTCTGCTACCAGGATGATAGAGGAAGTATGGGGTGATCAAGTCATGGCCAAACAATGTTTCGTGGCCATAAATGGAAGCCGAGCTGACAAAGGCTTCGTGCAAATAATCAAAGGACCGGAAGATCAGAAGGTCCTAGACAATGTCAACAAGAAAACTAAAGATAAAGCTGTTGAAAATTTGGTAGAAGTAAGGATTGAAGAAAATGATCAGAGCAAGTTCTTTTTGCCTGGGCCATCTTTGTCCACCCAAGAGTGATTAGAGGTTGTAGACTTCTTGGTGGCAAATATTAAAGTTTTTGCATGGACACCTTACGATATGCCTGACGTCAATCCACACTTCATTTGTCACCAATTCAATGTCTTCCTAGATGCCCGACTAGTTATACAAAGAACACGACGATTAGCACTTCATCATGTCGAGGTGGTGGCGAAGGAAGTTAAAAACTTGTTGGAAGCAAGACCAATCTAGAAAGTGCACCACCCTCGGTGGATTTCTAACACGGTAGTTGTGCCCAAGAAGAATGGAAAATGGCAAGTCTATGTCAACTACAAGATGGTCAATAGAGCTGGCCTGAAAGATAGCTTCATTATGCCCTGAATCAATCAATTGGTGGACATTACAGTCGGGCATGATAGGCTCAGTTTCCTAGATGTCTACCATGGTTACCACCAGATCGCCATATATGAGCCAAACCGGGAAATCACTTCTTTCACAACCCCAAGGGGATTGTTCTGCTACAAAGTCATGCCTTTTGAATTGAAAAATGCGAGAGCCACTTTCCAAAAAATAATTACTAAGATGTTCACCCATCAACTTGGCTAGACTATGGAAGCACACATCGATGACATGGTGGTAAAGAGCAAGAATGAGGCCAATCACCTAGCTGATCTAGCCGAGGTGTTCGCGATCCTTAATCGGCACAAGTTGCGCCTCAATGCAGATTTGGGCTTCTTGGTAACCAATTGAGGAATTGAGACAGATCCCTCCTAAATCAAGGCTATACAGGAATTAAAGCAGCCAAACTCAGTGAAGGGTGTGCAACATCCTACTGAAATGGTAATCGCGCTTAATAGATTCATAAGTTAGTCATCAGATCGTTGTTGCCCTTTCTTTCAAGCTCTAAAGTCGAAGTTCTCATAGGATGAGGAATGCAATCGAGCATTGGCAGACCTGAAGACATACTTGTCATCTGCTCCACTTCTCGCAATGCCAATGCCGAGTGAGGAACTTTTTCTGTATCTGGTCATCTCTCAACACGTCATTAGCGCGGTGCTCGTTAGGGTAGAAGGCGTACAACACCTCCCAATCTTCTATGTAAGCAAAACATTACTTCTGGTAAAGTCAAGATACTTGTTGTTGGAAAAGCTTGCTTTAGCACTAATGATGACCTCTAAAAAGTTGGAGCACTATTTCACGCTCACACGGTCATAGTGTTAATTGAATTCCCATTGAAGGCCTTGTTTGATAAAGCAAACTTCTTCGGTCGGATCCTAAAGTGGGCAGTTGAATTGGGGTAGTTCGATTTCAAGTTTTAACCTAGAACTACCATCAAAGCCCAAGTGTTAGCTGACTTTATCGCACAGTTCTCACTAAGGACTCACTCGGTTTGCCCTGTGGATCTTACAAACGCAACTGAACAAAAGGGAATGGGCACCGCAAAAATTGTAATGCCTACTATCCCTTTAACATATCTCACCAAGTCAACCAAACTAAGCGATGACAACATTTCAAAAATTGCAAGGCCTATGCTCCCTCTAGTTGATCCCAACTTACCAGCCGAACAAAGTGGGAAAGACGCTGCAGAAGTTATGCGCTACACCGTTAACTTACCAATTGAAGAGCAACTAGGACCTAGCAATGCACTGTTGAGTTTGGAAATAATATGACAACCTTTTGGACCCAGCAACACACATCACCAGGGAGGGAAGAGGTCATTGTAACAACCCTCACCACTGCTTACCGATTAATTACTGATTGCTGTTAAACTGAAACTGATTATGATAAGTAATTGAATCGATCGAATCGACTTTCATCAACTGAACTGAATTGATTGAGTATATTAGTTAAATTGCAATTCTATCTGTTTGATTGCCGGATTATCTGTTCATGTCTTTGTGTTTAAGTTGCTAATTGAAGGCCTTATCGGTGGCCGAACCTGAAATTAGTTGATGATTTATGATCATTGGAAATTATATGATTTTATGGCATATTAATGAAAAATGTTTTTTGGTATGATTAAACTAGATTAAAATAAGCTAAATTGCATGAGTTAGTTTATTCACCATTTTGCCACCACTAGTGGGCTACTAGCTTAGCACTTTTGAGACTCATTCCTTTGTATCAAAAGACATTTCATCGGCCACATTTCTTGTTCTAACCAACCATAGAGAGAGAGGAAGTGAGAGAATTGAGCTCAACTTGTAGATTTGCTTGGGACTTGAAGGAATTGAAGTAGAGATTTTATATTTGAGCTTATAGTCTTGTGATTAAAGACCTAAGGTAGAGTAACTACCTACTTAATTGTGAATTCAAGTTAGTTTGTGCATGGATCATGGTAGATTAAAGAGCTAAGTTCAATAGTGTTGAATTAGAGCTTGAATCATGCATGCATGTGCATATCCCTCATTTTTGGAAGTTGTTCTTCATAAATTCCCACATGCATGTTCATGTTTATATTATAGACCATGATTTCATCTGGATTTTGTAAGAATTGGCTCATTAGAGCAAGTGTTTAAAGCTTGAAAGTGGTTTAAATTCATGCATGTTGCATGTTCAATCTTGTTCATGAAATTGGGCTTGAAAATGGATTTAATTAAACTACCTTTGGGCCTTAATTTTACAAATTGAGTTTTGAAACATGTTATTCTATGTGTTTACAAATGTTTTCCAGAAATTTGGCCCAAAAGGATCGAATTTAGTACATTTAAACTTGGTTTTGAGCTTGAGGTTCAAATTTGGAATTTCCAGATTTTGGACCCACGCTCGAGCAAGGAACTCCATGCTCGAGCATACACTCTGTGATCATACCTTCCGCTCGAGCGAGTAAAGTGACGCTCGAGTGTGAAATGCGTGCATCCAGTACTTTGCATGAGCTTACAATCGGCTCGAGCGAGAGAATTCACGCTCGAACAAGGACTTGTGTCTCACGCTCGAGCGAGGGTCGAGCGCCCGTCGAGCATGAATTTTGAGCATCCAGTATTTTCACAATAGCTTGAAGTCCGCTCGAGCGACGGAAGTCACGCTCGAGCAGAGCTCCTTTGTCTACATATCCGCTCGAGCACAGGAATCCACGCTCGAGTGAGACCCCTGTTTTCTGAAGATTCTGAAAAGTGTTTCTAACTGCAACTTTGCATCCTCTTTCCATCCTAGGCATTCCTAGGGCATGTTTAAGGCATCTCAAGGAGGATATTGATTTAGAACCACACCAAGGCAAATTAGGGATTAAGTTATTGTTTCCCAACTGTATAACTTAGTGTGTGTTCATCCTGTAAACTGTGTAGGGTTGGCATCTGGGGACGCGCTCTAGCCTAATTGTAGCCCAGAACTCTGTGAGTAATAATTGTGCAAAGATATGTTCAACTGTGAATATTTCTAGCTGTTTAACTGAACTGCTTTCTGAACTGATACTGTTAATTGAATGAATGTATATCCTATATTCTGAACTGTATTGTGGCATCCTTAGCAACTACTGTTTACTGTTACTGCTACAGAGATCTCTGTCGGTTCCCTTTTTGGAACCACTACTGTTTACTGACTGATGGCCATCATTGACTGTTCGGTCTTTCAAGACCCATCACATCAGATCGCTATGCTAATGGATGTACCACATATGACTGAATGACTGATACACTGAATCAATGAACTATTTTCATTACTATAAGGACATTCATTCTAAATCCCTTTACACATTATGTTATTCACTGGGCTTTAGCTCACTGTTTATATATATATGTAGGTGTTCAGGCACTAGACCGGAGCTAGAAGCGTGGATTAGACTCCCTTTTTTGTCAAGCCAACCACTGTGCCTCACTGCGAGGTTCCGAGCCTGCCAAGCTATGGCTTAGGGGTGTTTTTATTTCCCTCGTCTGTCTCTGTATCTGTTATGTATAACTGTATAGACATAGCACTGTACTGTACTGTTTAATAAGGATTCGGTCCCTGTTCTGAACGATTATAAATATTGTGCATACTGTTCTGTATTGAGTATATATATGTATGAAAAGTCTTTTTGCATACAGACTGTCACAACTCATTGAACATTGTTTATTTACTGTTTTGGCTTCCGCCATGCCCTCTACTGCTTTTCTTCAGACATCATTAGCGGGCCTTGTAATCTCAGACATCGCCGATTACGGTGCTAAACCCATAGGGGCGGGTTTGGGTCGTGACAGTCATGCAAGTTACAGTCAATGATGGAGCACTGAAGTGGAAATAATTAAGCCGTCGAGCAAAGATATGGCCATGCAGACAGTTAAGCCGAGCAACAAAGACAAAGAATGCTTGGCTCTTCAAAAATCTCAAGATCCTTCAGAATAGTTATTCGTCGGATAAATGTGGAAACTTTTTATCGATGGCGCTTCAAATAAGCATGGTGCCAAACTGGACGTAGTTTTAATCTCGCCAGATAGGCGTTGCTAGCGGGGCTAAAAAGTGCACTGTGGCTAAAAGTATCCAAGCTAATGGTTTACAGCAACTCCCAGCTCATTATCAACCAAGTGTCTAGAGAATACAAGGCCAAGGACGGCAGAATGGCCAAATACTTGACTCTAATAAGAGAGGAGCTCAAGAAGTTTCAAGCAATTAGAGTTGAACAAATTGGCCGCGAAGGGAACAGTCGAGTAGATGAATTAGCTGATTTGGCTTCTATGGCCGACAAATCAACACCTGGCCCTCTACTGATTGAATTTCTTCTAAGGCCTAGCATTGAAGAACCAGAAGCAGAAAAAGTCCTTTGTGCCAAGCTAGGGCCCTCTTGGATGAAACCCATTATAATCTTTCTGAAGGATAGAGTTCTGCCGACCAACAAGAAAGAAACAAACAAAATCTGGGTTAAGTCTGAGCGATTTGGCTCTTCCCAGCTGGCGTCTTGTACAAGAAGTCCTTCATAGGACCATACTTCAAATGCGTCCATCCAAGCAAAGTCGAAGCCTTTCTTTTTGAAATCCATAAACGGATGTGTGGAAGTTACATTGGCGAAAAATCTCTGGCTTACCGCGCTATTTCACAAGGGTATTGGTGGTTGTACATACAGACCGACGCGCAAAAATACATAAGAAAATGTGAAAATGCTAGAAGTTTGCACACCAGATTCATCAATCGACCAGAGAACTCCTTCCTCTTACAAGTCCTTGGTCATTCGCAATCTAGGGGCTAGACATAGTGGGATCGCTCACAACCGTGCCAGGAAACCTCAAGTTCTTCATTATGGCAGCAGATTACTTCACCAAATGGGTTGGAGCTGAATCTCTAGCGAACATTAAGGAGAAGGATGTGAATAAATTTGTCTAGCAGAACGTGATAACGCGATTTGAAGTCCCCAAGGCTTTGATCTACGACAATGACACCCAATTTGATGGAAAGCTATCTAAAGGATTCTGCGAGAAGTTAAAGATAGAATTCTACAATTCAACACCGGCCTATCCTCAATTGAATAGCCAAGCCGAAGCGTCAAATAAGAGCATTCTTGATAGATTAAACAAAAGATGGAGAAAACAAACTAAAAATGGACCAAGGAACTCCCTGATGTCTTTTGGACCTACCGAACAATACCAAGACGTTCAAACGGGGAGACACTATTCACATTGGCAAACGGCATAGAGACAATCATCCTATATGAGATCAGCATGCCAACCCTCCGAAGTGAAAATTTTGAACCAGACTTGAATGCGGTAACTATCGCTCTAGAGTTGGACCTCACGGAAGAGTGAAGAGAAAAGGCATTGATCCACGTCACGGTATATCAACAAGAGTTATCTAAGAAGTATAAGAAAACGGTTCATCCCAAACAATTCAAAACTGGGGATTGGGTTTTGTGCAAGGTGATGGGTAACACCCTAGTAACAAACGAAGGAAAATTGAGAGCAAATTGGGAAGAACCTTACAAGATAACCAGTTTGGCAGGCAAAGGGGCATACTACCTGGAAGGTTTGGAAGGCCAAGTCATATCCAAGCCATGGAATACAGCAAATCTGAAATTATTTTATTTCTAATTCTGCTCTCAATGTAACCCCCCCAAAAAAAAATTTCACGATGTAATTTTTTAACTTTTGTCGAAAATCTATTAATACAATGGAAACAATGCTTCATCTTACTTGAAAAACTATTGTATTTTTTCATTTTCTACTATATTGCTGCAGACAAGGGGCAATGAGCTACCGAGCTGATTTAGCTAGGCAAAATGAGTTGATGATTTGAGCAACTCCAAGCTTAGCTCGGCACGTTGAGTTGATGATTTGTTCAACTTCAAGCTTCTTGCCGAGCTGATTTTGCTCCACAAGTTAATTTTTTATTCAACTCCACGCTTTTTGCCAAGTTGATTTTGCTCGGCAAGTTGAGTTGATGATTTGTTAAACTCCAAACTTTTTGCCGAGCTGATTTAGTTCAGTAAGTTGAGTTGATAATTTGTTCAACTCCAAGCTTCTTACCGAGCTAATGTTGCTCAACAAGTTGAGTTTATGTTTTGTTCAACTTTAAGCTTCTTGCTGAGTTGATTTCGCTTGGCAGGTTGAATTGATGATATGTTCAACTCCATGCTTTTTGCAGAGCTGATTTTGCTCAGCAAGTTGAGTTGATGATTTATTCAACTCCAAGCTTCTTGCCAAGCTGATTTAGCTTGGCAGATTGAGTTGTTGATTTGTTCAACTCCAAACCTCTTGTCGAGTTAATTTAGCTCGGCAAGCTGAGTTGATGATTTGTTCAACTCCAAGCTTCTCGCCAAGCTGATTTTGCTCGGCAGGTTGAGTTGATGATTTGTTCAACTCCAAGCTTATTGCTAAGCTGATTTTGCTTGGCAAATTTAGTCGATGTTTTGTTCAACTCTAAGCCTATTGCCGAGCTGATTTTGCTCAGTAAATTTAGTTGATGTTTTATTCAACTCCAAGGTAGTTGAGCTGATGATTTATTTAACTCCAAGCTTTTTGCCAAGCTAATTTTTCTCAACAAGAAGAGTTGATGTTTTGCTCGACCCTAAGCTTATGTCGAGCTGATTTTGCTCAGCAGGTTAAATTAGAGTTCAATTCCTCAAAACCCTTTGCTGAGCTGATTTTTCTCAGCGAGGACCGAAGATGTTTCATTCAAAGTTCCTAGCCGAGGTGTCTCTATTCGATTCAAAGTAACAACATACATCAATTTTGAATTATAGATGGCAAAAGTTTACGAAATTTCTATTGATAGAGAAATTGAGTACAAGAGTAGGGGCAGATAGCTTGGTTACATGTTTCAAAAAATAAACAAAAGCACAAAGACAAGGAAAATCAAATTAAAAAGTCAAACTAATGGAGACAAATCATCAGCAAAGTCATCTCCAGTTGTAGTCTTGTCTTGTTTTGTAGCAGCCTCTTTGTCTCCACTGAGCTCTGCCTGGGCGACTTCATCCACTTTCTTGGTCTTCTCATCATTTTGCAATGCCTTGAAAACATTTTCAGCATAGGGGATCATGTAGTCCGACAGGAAATAGAGGAGAAGAGTAGTGAACACCTCGGTCAAAAGCCCCTGTCCAAGCTTCTCACTAGCTGTCTTCCAGCCGGAGTTGAAGAAGATGTCCTTAATGGCGTCGACCTGCTTGGTGTAGTTCTCATCAGCCTCTTTGAAGCCCTTGTCCTCAACTTCCTTCTTAGCGTCACCCTTTTTTTTCCTCAGTTTCTCCAGCTCGGCGCACACCGCATCTCTTTCTTGCTCGGCGTTACCAAGCTGGTCAAGGAGTTTGGCACTGTTAGCATTAGCCATCTCCAACAAAAATTTGGCTCGTCCCATCTCAGTTTCAACATACTTCCCTTGCGCGGTCATGTCAGCAACTTTCTGCTACAGCTTGACAACTTGGTCCATCATAAGGTGAGTCTTCTAAATTGCCTACAAGAAAAAAATGTTAGAAGGTGAGACCGAGCAAACAGTTAAACGATTTTTGTAAGAACACTTAGCCTAGTCCTTCACCGTAGACTTGACCATCCAGGTGTCAGGGACATGGTTACTCCCCGTTATGTCAGCTGGTATCAGCAGCGCTTTAGTTAGATCAAAGGCAAGGAGGTGCTCTTTGTCCCCAATGATGAAAGCATTCACCGGGATGTCCTTCCATCGGTGCTTTAGCTTGAGCTACCAACCAAGCACCGATTCAACCTCCTCAACCATCTGTTCAGTACTCAATTCAATCACTAGCTCAGTCGAAGGATCAGTTATGCGTGCCCTCTTGCCAGCCCAACACGATTCTATGTTGATGGATTGGATGGCAATGGAGCCCAAGATTAGCACGGTTCCTGAACCTTGATCGGTAGTTGGTGCAGGCGGTGACGAGCTGGCCGGTGGGTCAGAAGAAATAACAATGATGAGGTTCTTGATCCCCTTTTTTTTTTTCCATTTCTTCTTCCTCAGTTAAATGGATTAGGGAAACATCTAGAAAGGTTGGATTTGGTGGAGGAGAAAGTTTTGACAAAAAATCTGTGACTTTACTTTTCTGCTTTATTGAATACCGGTAGCTCGGCACATAACCAAGAAGATCGTGGCAGCTGTATTTTTGGTATCTTAACACGGTTATCACTGTGTCTTCATTAGGATAAGGATACAGTGCTTGTAGCTTGGTGATACTTGCAAAAGAAAATTTGTTAGCTTGAAAAAACAAGCCCAAATAAGTTGACCGGTTGAAGTTCAACTTACTTGTTGAGCCTTTATTTTTACTTATGTACCAACTAGGTACATTAGCAGTCTCATAGTTGTCGGTCACCCAAAAGAAATCGTTGTCATGCAAGTCTTTGTCCGGTGTGCCAATCACCAAGCGTTCGCGGCTCGATCTTATTTTTAAGTACCAATTAAAACCATCAATTGTATGGCCGAACATGTATTGGCGCAATATCTTGGTCAGGCCTAAGTTTAAATCAAGCTGGTGGTTCAACTCGGCAACTTCATTTATTATTCAAAATGTGTTGGCGGACACTTGGGTGGGACACAACACAGTCCATCTCAAGAACTCACAGATTAAGGGCTAAACCAAGAAGCGAAGCGCCCTTTTTACTATAGACAACACAGTGAAGGGGCAAGCATCGTCTTTGCCCCAATGAAGGATTCTTTCCTTGTCGAGTTCAAAACGTACATCGACTGAAACACCATAATCTTTGCAGAACTTAGCCATTCCGCCGAGCTTGTCTACCAAGAAGCGATAGCACCCCATAGAGCTCGGTTTGACTTGCTCAGCGAAATGTGTTAGCCTAGTTATGAACAGCGACTACTTGGCCTTTGAGAGCACTTATGTTGGTGTTATTGATCACTTAAGATTCTGCATGGTAGAAAACAAAAGTTAAGTGCAAAGTGATAACGCGGTTGTGCGGGCGAGCTAGGTTTGAGCTCGGCTTTGTAGGTGAGTTGATTTTAGCACGGTTACACTGATAGGCATTTGATTTTAGCTCAGTCGCGCATATGAACTGGGTGTTGGCTCGGTCACTCATAACAGCTTTATTTTACCTCGGTTGTGCAGAAGGTAGGAATTTAGCCCGGTGCAGCTGAGCTGGGTTTTAGCTCGGTTGCGTAACAATTGGGTTTTAGCTCAGTTTTATACGGTAGCATTGCAAACTCCTAATTTACTTGGCCCTAATTGATTTTTAGATCAAAAAATTGAAATTTTGCTCGGTTTAGCCCAAATCCTCCCATGTCCATCTTAGAAGATGAACAATACGTTTAAGAATGAAGAATCATGGGCACTTTTAACACTAAAGATGGTGCGAAACCCTAGTTTACCTAGATTTTTTAATGGTTTGAGACGCTATTATTCTGTTTCGAATGCAAATAACACAATAGGGGCTCAAGAACATGAAAAACAATAAGGAATACTAATGGATGTGAAAACTTAAAGGTTAGAGCTCCAATCGACGCCCAATTGGTGGAAGGTGTTCCAAAGGCAACAATGATGCGAAATCTACAAAGGGAATGCTTCGATTTGGGTACAAAATGCGAAAAATCGAAGGTAAGTGCTCTGGTTCACTGGGTTTCCCGTTGGAGAAGATGATGAACAGTGAAGACAAAAAGGTATGAGCAGTGGCTATATATGTAGAATATAAAAAGGCGCCATGATTTGAATTTTGGGGAAGAGTGCACAATAGCTGGATTGCCTATAAGGGGCCATCAGGGAGCTATCACTTGTCTACGAAGAGACGTGATGTCAAACGTCAGGAAAAGTGCCGCTGAAGATGAATGGTTCACAAATCAAGCAAAATTGGCAAACGAGCATGGAGTTTAGCTCAACTAGGAGATGTAATTCCAGTCACGTGGATGCAGACAAAATTAAGGGACAATTGATAAGGAAATTTATGCCAAATAAATGGTTCAAGCATAAGTGGGTTTGGGCCGAGCAAAAGTTATTTTTGACTACTGTTTTGCACAACCAAGCTAGGAGGATGGCCGAATGTTATTTGGATCAAGGATCGAGCTCGGTCAAATTATAGCCACGCCTTCAACCACGCTTAAAAATTGGACAAGATTCGTCAAAAATAAACAAGGGTGAACCGAGCTAAAAAACTGTTGAGGTCAATAATCCCGACTAGGCTACTTACATTGGCTACATACCAGGGCCGAACTAGGTTAACTTAGGCAAGTTGACATGGCCTAATCGGATTGGAAGTAACCAACTGAGCGCCTCAGATCTAGGCTGGTTGGGAATAATATGGTTCTGAAGAGCAGACGACATTGCACCGTGCTGAGGGCAACTCAATAGGAACTGCTACATGGCCCAATCGGAATACAAAAAAGAGAACTCGTCGTCCGTACGCATCAATATTGTTTGGTTGTTTTATCAATGATGTTGGTAGTAAGAAATGGTAGTACATCCACGCGTCCAAGAAAAGACGAGTAAACGCACAAACTATATAAACCCTACGGCGCCTCCATGCAACAGATCTGCATTCTTTCCTTGCACAAAGCTATCTCTACTTTTGTCTTTCTTCTCTCTCTAACAGTGCTAACTTGATCGTAAGAAGGATTTTTCGACAACACACCCGCCAAGTAGTTCACCGTTGTCGTATTTTTAGCTTGAACAACATCACTCGGAGTAATGCGAGGCTTAGATGAAAGAAGTACGCAAGCAAAGAACATTTACTCCTCGTACAGATGCGAATTGGTTTGGCGGTTGGACTTTATTATTTTTTGACTTTTTTTTCGAACTATGTTTTAGTAATTTAATTACTATTTTGCATTTAAAAAATTTTTTGGTTGTTCATTTGTTTATAATAAAAACAAAGGTCAAATTTTCATATTTCATAAATAACCAATATAATTACTAAATAAACGGTCATTTTTTTAATATACAAAACATAAAAACATAGCTTTATTTTCTAAGGAGTGTTGGCAGATTAGGTTGGATCGAGTGGCCTCACATTCACCATCCGTCTCAACCTAAACAGGTTAGAGAAAATGCATCTGTATCCATATTCTCGGACTATTAAAACAACTCATTTTGTGATGAATTGATTTGGACCATTCAGTTTTGACAAATCGAATGGAAGTTTGTCCACCCCTAAAAAGAGATATCGAGAGGGACCAAGGGATCACAACAGCGTGTTGTGGTCCCCCAGTGGCTATTTTTCCCGAGTCTTTTTTGGTAATCCGAACTATTTATATTATAAAAGTCATTGAGTAGATCATTTATGTAAAAATTTTAATTGATTGAATATTTTTAGCTCTATAACAAAAGCATATTTTTTATAAAAAAAATAATAAACAAATTGACATCGGTGGGTCCACAAAAGGTTTTGGCCCACGACTTAGAACCCAATTCACGGTTCAAGTACTAAAGCCCAGTGCCCTTGAGAACCCAATGTTGAACCATGGACCAATGGCATCTAAACACTTGTCAAGTAAGAAACTAGCCACGTAAGTAGACAAAGATCCTGCAGAGTTATTGTACCACACATTAGCCATTAATGAGGCTCCCACAACATTAAATGTGACAATCCCTTCACGTCGGAATAGGCAGCCTCACCGTGAACAATGCAAACTAGAGTATAGATTTTCAACCAACACGACAGGTCGGAGTGAACAAGGAAATGATAAACGAAGGTTAAGTTGATCATTCTTCTTCTTCTTCTTCTTCTTCTTCTTCTTCTCTCTCTCTCTCTCTCTCTCTCTCTCTCTACATAGTCAATCTCTCATGTTCTAACTTTATCATCCGAGAGTCCACTGGGAGACTCCCATTCCCCGTCGGACCTTTTTGCAGATACCACCAGCGAGCTCCAAGATCGAAAAAAGGTGTTGGAGGTGTGGGTCTCCCCGACTTGTCCTCCCTTGAATCAACATCATCACAAGTAATATGATCTTAATAATTTTTTTAAAACAATTAGAATCTAATTACAAGATTGCTAATTTTCAAATAATTTAATTTTTTTAATATAAATAATACATTGGACGAATCTTATAATAAGAAGAATTCATATTATAAACAAAATTTTGTGGAAAAGCCTCCAAGACACTACAACACGCTGCTATGACCTTCCCGAATCCATACATAGGGGAGAGATATAGATAGGAAGATTGTTGTCCTGTGAAGCAGCGTTGTCTTTACACCCGCGTTTGCCGCTGAATTTGCAATTGGTCGCCGCGCTTATTGTGTGAGCATTGAGGCTACAACAGATAGATTTTATGCAAAGGTGCTTAGGATTTTAGGGTTTGGCCACTACACCCCATAGGCTTCTTGGCCGTTTCTGCTTTTGTCCAACTCCCTCTTAGAAAAAAAGAAATGTTGGCAGAATTGTTGAATTGAAAATTATATTTTCAGAATTTATATTTTAAATATTTACTTTAAAAATAAGTGTACCGTGTAAATGTAAAGTTTATAGGACGTAAAGTAAAATCTGTCCAAAATAAATGTGAACTATAAACATATTTTTCTAATCATTTTTTTAGGTAATTTTTGCAGACTATATAGTAGGTTGATGAACAAATTAAAAAATTAGAAGCTCTACTTACCCAAAAATAAAATTCAGAAATCTACCTAGAATGTTAATCCAAGGCCAAGAATTACTTATTATTAAGTCTATGGTGCGAGAAATGTTTTTAAGAATTTATCCAGAATGATAGATCAATAATTTATATTTAAAATTATTGTGATGTCACTTTTTAAGTATTTTGTAAATATTTTTTGAATTTGTAATATTACATATTATTTATGGAATGACCTTCCCAACAAAATGATTAAATCTGCACCTTTGAGTTAAAGGTCTAGGCAACATTCTAATCAGTTTTTCAGGGTTAATAAACTTTAAGTTCGAAAAATGCTAGTAGCATTTTATTATAATTAAAAAGCAAAAGAGCTACAAGTCTCTAGTCTCTATCAGTACAAAAAGAAAACAGTACAAAAATGAAACAACCAGTCCTTAAAAGGAGCCAAAACAACTACCACCAACACCAATCCACCACACACATCTCTGCTTCTCTCCCTCTCTTCTCTCAATTGCTCAAGCATGGAGAATCAACGCAATACTCTTCTTACTTGGGCTTACTACTGCCAGGGAAAGGTACAACTATCACTTCTTCTTCTTCTTCTTCTTCTTCTTCTTCTTCTTGTTTTTGAGTCCTCTGCTCTGCATTGGACTCTAATGGGGTTTGTTTGCCTTTTTAGCTTAGATATAGAAAATGGGTAACCATTTGTTTGCAAATTGAGAGCTAATATTTGATGGGTATTCCCTAATTTGATGTTTACAGAGCATGGATGAGCTGAGGCAATCTCTGCTACTCGCAACTCTGGAGCTAGAAACAACTAGGCTGAAAGCTCAAGAAGAACTCAAAATGAGAGATGACCAATTGAACCACCTCAAAGATCTATGCACTGAAGCCATCAGAGAGAGAGACGAAGCTCGAGACAAATGCCAGAGACTTGTCTTCGAGAGACTCTTATTCCAACAACAACAATTTCATCTACAACAACAACAACAACAACAACAATTGCATCTACAACAACAACAACAACAACAGTGTCAACAAAATGCCCCACTCTCTGGAATTTCAAGCATTGAAGATGAACCCAGAAGAGGATTAGACTCCAACAATGGCTTTTCCTCTTCGGATTGCGAAGAAAGCATCGTTTCTTCGCCAGTGATCGACCCAATTCCACCTCCTACCCAATTACCACCGCCGATTGATGAATTGATAAATCCGTTGGTTTCTGATAAGCCATTGCCGGAAAAGGGAAAGCTTTTGCAGGCAGTGATGAAAGCAGGGCCGCTCCTCCAGACTCTGCTTCTGGCAGGGCCGCTGCCTCAGTGGCGCCACCCACCGCCGCCAATTGACTCCTACCAGATCCCACCACCGCCAGTGGCCATCGCTGCACAGCCACCACGACAACTGATCCACCAAGACTCTTTCCTCAACATTGACAATTGTAGTAGAATTGATAGAAAAAGAGGACTCTGTGAAGGCTCTGTTTCTCCAACAGAGACTAGGTACGAAAGAGTTGTTCTTCATTGATTAGCTACTACCACTATTTACATGGTAATCCTACATATAGTTAGAGAGTTATATACCAACCATTTTATTTATACTGATATTTAAGCCTAGTGAGGATGATTGTAAGGGTTGGGTATGCAACTGATTATCTAGTACTTGTACATAGCTCTGTTTCTTTCTTTCTTCTTTTTTCATTTTTCTGTTTTTTGGCAGTGCTTTGGATGGAGATTTTGTTCCCTTGTTTAGGTTCACATTTGGGTTTTTTTCTTTGTGATCTGAATGGGGGATTGATTTCTCCAAGATAACTGTGAGATGTGGACTGTTGTTACTTTTTTTTTTTCTTTTTTTTTTGTGAGTGGAGAGAGAGAGAGAGAGAGAGGGAGAGATATGATGGGTTTGGAGTGAGGGAGTTGTTGAAGATGGGTATGGCCAACAAGTAGGTAATGGGAGCCCTACTTGTGGGGCGTTTAAGTGGATCCCACAAATCAGAATCAGGATCTACTACTATTGTGATGTTTGTTTAATTATTTTAATCTTTTAATCTGATCTTTATGTTTCTCAAATCATTTACCTCTTCTTTTCTGTATTTTAATTTACCTCTTTTGTATCTTCCCCACACTCGAGTCTTCTATACTCTGTAAAGCTTTTTTTTATGCTTTTTTTTTTTTGTTTTCTTATTGTATCTAACAAGCAAAGCAAACTAGGATTGATTGTCCTTGTTAGAAACGGCAACGGGTTGGAGCGGGATCGGGGATCACACTTTTCGTTCTCGATCTCTGAAGGTTAAAAAATTCTCGTCCCTGTCAACGATCCCCGGTGGGGGAACCCATCACCCCCGTCACCGTCTCCTAATGGGGATCAGGTTTTTCCGATTCCGAAAAAATTAAAAATAATAATTTGAAAAATATATATATATGTTTTCATCAACAACAAATTTAAATTTTAAAAAAAAAATTGAAAAAAAATATATATATATATATGTTTTCATCATCATCAACAGATTTAAATTAAAAAAAAAATCTAAAAAAAAAATGTTTTCAACAACAATACCAACAATCATCATCAATAACACAATACAATACAATACCAACAAGATCAGATCACAGAGAGAGAGAGATAACAGATCTGATCGACGGTGGCTATGAGAAAGAGAGAGAGAGAACGAGAGGCGACTGTAAGAGTGAGAGTAAGAGAGTAGAGAGAGAGAGAGAGAGAGAAGAACGAGAGTTGAAAGAGAGTGAGAGAGAAGAACGAAAGAGTGAGAGACCAGTGACCACGCACAAGTTGTTTGTATTGTGTGTGAGGTAGGGTTTGGTTTATTATATATATATATATATATGGGGTATGAAAGCAATTTTATTTCAGGAAAATTCGGAAATGGGGCCGAGGACGGGGCAGGGCCGGGGCTTGAACACTGATCATCGTCCCCAACCCGAAACAGATCAGGGATTGATTTTCAAATACCGTTTTCTCCCCATCGGGGGTATTTTTCAAGAAAAAATCGCTCAAATCGAGGTCAGGGTCGGGGATCCCCGTCGAGTCGGTTTCAAATTGCCATACCTAGTCCTGGTTCCAAATTGCATAAAAGCTTCAAGGCAAAACAAATGGACCCTTGTCAATGCAAATCAGTGTACCAAATCACATTGGGCTTGTTTGGTAACTATTTCGTTTTCAGTTTTTAATTTGTATTTACAAAAAATTTAAAAACTATCATAAAAACTTATTTAATAATTTTTTTGGTTTATAAATGATTGTCTCAGTTTATAAATTTGAGAAAAAAAACATAAACTCAAAAAATGAGTTTATGTTAGTTTTTAAACAAAAATTTAAAAATTTGACTAATAAATTTTTTTTTTCAATTATAATGTGTGTGCGGGGAGCAAATATTTAGGCAAGCTTGTACTCTTTTCTTCCAAGCTCCTGTCTGTCCAATCAACCTGCGATCATAACAGCGGTGAGCTACCCGGCGGTGTATAGCCGAAAAACCCCTCCAACGATCAAGTTAGCACACACACACAGGGATAGATAGATAGGAGAGAGTTGGGTGTAAGTGTATATCTCACCAAACGTTCCTCTGTCTAGGCATGGGGGGCGTAGACTCACTTATATACCTTCTGCGCCCCAAAATCTACTCATATTAGTCTCTCGACACATGGTACTGCTATCCCATCTGTCAGCACAAATCTAGCTGATCATCACCTAACCAACCGCCAAATTACATGCTCAGGGATCTCGGCATCCAAGACATCATCATCTCATAGCAGCCATGTTGCATAACAAGCTAGAGTGCTCCACTCGCTGAGCTCAACGACGACCGAGCTCGGTTGCATTCCGGCATAGCCGAGATGAAAATTGGTCGAGCTGGTAAATCGAAGACCTTTCCAGCTGGGCTGGAAGCGCGAACCATGGGAACAGGACCGACTTCCATTATCTCGGCCAAATTACCCAAATTAGCTCGGTTCTCACATAAACAAGCCAAGTAACTTGGTTCTAGTATGATCCTGGGCCATTACCGAGCACAACCCTCTCCGGCTAAGCTCAAGCTACCACGGCCCACAACATGTTCAGTCCATAATCTGCATGGCCATTACCACGGCCCAATCCAGCTCATAAATTTCCCTCTCAATGTGAATGATCTTATTGTCATAAATAATAAAAAACAAATATAAATATTTTAGGTCTAAACAAACATATTTTTTAGTTTATGTTTTTAAAATTTTTCAAATATTTTATTCAAATCAAATGTGTTTGTAGTTTGTGTTTTTTTAAAAATAAATAAAAATCAATTTATAAATTTTTTGTAAATATAAATCAAAAATCTAAACGTTACCCAACGCTACCAGTATAAATGGATGTTTCAGTCAATTAACTATGAAAATTGGCAAGAGTTCGTGTAGTACTTACTAGTTGGATTTCTATATATATATTTTACATA
This sequence comes from Camellia lanceoleosa, assembly GCA_025200525.1. NCBI lineage: Eukaryota > Viridiplantae > Streptophyta > Magnoliopsida > Ericales > Theaceae > Camellia > Camellia lanceoleosa. Next base: position 69,773,010 of record CM045768.1, on the reverse strand, counting down.
CTAATAGTTTGTACATGAACCGGTAACTCACTTTTCCTAAGTAGTGGAGGTTCATATTCAAAAGTAAAGATATTTATTATTTTGTAATATATTAGCTGTGTCAAGAATAATAGTAATAAGATATCGTGTGGTAAAAAGGTGACTTGAGATAATGATAGATGTATTATTATGTAATAAAGTGATGACTTGAAATAAATACAATGAATAGGACATGAGAATTCGATCAATCAAATTGTGTCTGATTAATTCAACTTAAATTACATTTGTTTTGACTTACGAAATGTGTTTCAATATCTTTCTTTAGTTTGGGGAAAAGAAATGTGTTTTGTTTTGTACCATCTATTTTTTAGGACACATTTCTTGACTAAATGGCAATCTTTTTTGCAGCCTTCCTCTCAATTTGTACTCTACTTCCGCCCCACACTTCACCCCAAACAATATGTCCATGCATCCAATTCAGACCATTCATTTCTATTATCTATACTCCTATCCTATATATTAAGTAAAAAATAGTTTTTAATCTCAAAGTCTGTGGGAATTTTAATATCTCAATTTGAATTTTCTAAATTTCTTATTAAAAAAAAATTCAGTATTTATTGATTTGGTCAAAATCTCCTAATCAGCATTTATTAACTTTTTTCAATCCACATGTCTTTCCACATGCCTGCATTTATTGATTTGGTTAAAATTTCCTGATCAGTATTTAAAATCCCCACATACAAATAATTATAGATACAATCCATGTATAGTTACTGCAATACCCTTTTCTACTTCTCCTATACACTATGGTTAGTGATAAGATTGTTAAATTATTTTTATAAAAAATCTTTAAAAACATAATTTATATATTAAAAAAAATCTAAAACAAATATAAATATCTATAATTATTCCGTGCATAGCACGGGTGATAGGCTAGTTACCATTTATTGTAAAAGGCAAATTACACTCCCACTCTTGAGATTTGATCCAATTATATCTCTCTTTAATGTTTTACAAATCCCATTCTCACTCTTGTAATTAATAGTCTCATTTCACAAATTTCATATTTATATAAAAAGTAACAATTCCTAATAGAAAAATAGAAAAAATTACATTTTAAAAAAAAAAAAAAGTAAAGCAAAGGAAAGGAAAGAATAAATAAATAAAAATAAAGAAATAAAGCAAATCAAGAAAAGAGAGAGTGCATGAGTTCAACATTTTTATTTCATCTAAATAATTACAATGACAGAGATTTAATGTAATTTTTTAAACGTCAAACGGTGATATATATTAAACTTAAACCTTAGAAAGTGTAAGTATAATTTACCCAAATTAGGATATATTTGAAACACAAAACAACCTAATTTTACTTCTAACACAACAACTTCGCAATTTTAAAATATTAAAAAAATAATAATAGACGTTCCTAATTTTACTGCTAACAACAGTTTTTTTTTTTTTTTTGGTTCTGTTTTTTCTTTTTTTCGTTTCCCAGTTGAGCAATGTTAATCGTCACTAGGGATGTAATCAGTTCAAAATAATTGGTGTTTAGATGAAATTTTACACCAAATTGATAATGACAGTTCTATTATATTAAGAATTGATACAGATTCAATTTTTTACTAAATTGCACCAAACCACACCAATTCAAATGGTTCGGTTCAATTCAATTCGATTTAATCGGTTTAGGATATTTCAAATTTAAGTTACTTCTTAAATTTATAGTATAGTAAATAATTTATATAAAAATATTGAAGTAGAATTATAAACAAAATATAATTGAAAAGCCAAAGTCTCAACACCAAAGCAAAACCAAAGCTTAAAACCATTATCCCATAAGGTTAGATTACAAGTTCTATCAAGTAGAGTTAAAACAAAAAAATTAAAAATGACATAAACATTTGCTATGGCCATATAAACATAGTAGTAGCAAAACTTAACTCAAACACATATGAGTAACAAACTAACAACTTATCACCTTACCAATATCTATTGTCAAACCTAGAATATTTAAGAAAAAATAAATAATTAAGTGAATTAACTGAACTTTATACTCAACCAATTTCATTATATATTTAATATATATTATGTTTAATATAAGAAACTTCCAGTCGATTTCAATTTAATTCGATACACAATATGCCTAAACCATTGTACTCAATCAAAAATCAAAAAAAATAATTTTTAAAACTGTACAAATATATTAAAAAATGACAAAATATAATAAGTTGGATTCAGTTCAACCGATTTAATCTTTTTTTACAATTTTTTTTTAAACCGTCACAATTCCCGTCAAAACCTGTCACAACATCTTTACATTTTTTTCCCTTCCACTAAGGCAAAAAGAGATGACAGAATAAAGAGAGAGAAGAGTAGCGTTGTTATTGTGATTAAATTATATTTTAGTTAGAACAAACAAGCCTAGAAGAAGGCCCATACTACCAGAAAGTGAACTTAGTCCACACGGCAACGACATTTCAAGCATTTTTAGAGAATTTTAAAGCCTGTGAATCATGTTTCTGCCCTTTTAAAGCCCAAAGTCTCCCTAAATCAACACTCAAATTTGGCATCACCCTCCCAGTCTGCCCCTCTCACATGGGTAGGAAACTCCCTCACTGTTTCTTTCTCATCTAAAACCAAACTAAATCAAAACAGCTAAGCCTTGTGTCTCGATGAATTCACATTTGAACCATGATGGATTTAGGGCGGCGGTAGCACCCCAAAAATTTTAAAAATATTATATATTATTTAAAAAATTTAAAATAATTTAAAATTATAAGAGTTCGTATTCTTAAATTTTTTTAAAAAAATTTCAAAATTATAGAGTAGCTCACAATTTTTTAAACTATAGAGTAGCCTCCAAAACCGTCTCTGCATTTGAATGTATGAATTCCTTTTCTGTCAAACTATTCTCAATTAAATTAAATAAATTAGTTATCTTTTTTTTAAAAAAAAAAAAAAATCATCTAAAACCAAACTATATCAAACTAGCTAACCCTTGTGCCTCGATCAATTCACATTTGACTATATGAATTCCTTTTCATCATTCTTCTTTGCCAGACTGTTCTCAATTAAATTAAATAAATTAGTTATCATTTTTTATTTTAAAAAAAAAATTAGCTTTGTAAAGATTGCATATTTCTTTCAAATCTCGAGAGAGATTTGTGTAATTTACCCAAATTAAAATATCACATCCCGTGTTGATATAAGTTCTCATCCTAACAATACATTTGCAATGATCATATAAATCTTATATCAATACGCCTCTAAAAATTTATTCAATGATCCCTAAACACCATGTGACACTACCATAAGATATGCACATAGTACTCCTGACCAAAGTTTTTAAAGACAAATGTATAACATGAAACATTTTACCACTCATGAAGCAAGACAAAAGCCTTGAGACATTGAAGCATAAAATTTTCAAATTATGAATTTTTATATTTAGTAAATAATTTAAATATTTTAAAACAATAAATAAATACATCAATATAAAATATGAAAATGTAAATATTTTTTTGCCCAAGGCTGATTGCAGAGAGAAGTTTTGTTTCATTGAAAATGATTCTTAACTTTAGTAATTAAACTTCTCATTGAGCATTGACTATGTATTTTTTTTTATTGGTTATTTACTTAAATTTTCTTATAGAATATAATTGAAAAAAGACTACTTTCTTTGTTTTTTTCTCTCCTAGATTAAATTTAATAAGACTCAGACAAACTCTTCATATGCATACTCCTGATATACTCATGTTTAAAAAGCATTTAAGGCGCACTTAACACGCATGTCTTAGACTGTGTGCGCAAGCCTTTGGAGAGTAAAGCCTACAAATCAAAGCCAAGGCGTTTTGTCTTAGCCTCGCCTCAATAAAGTCTTTTAAAACTTTGCTCCTGGCCAATGAGGTCACCCAAAGGATTGACTCTCTCTTACCCAATTGACCAAGGTGAATCAGGCCAGCACCATCCATCCTGTGACTAATATCAAGCCAGCATTATCCATCCTGTAACTATATCAACTGTTAAGTTGGTGCTCAACAGCTACAAAAACTGGGGAAGGGGTTTGGAATAAGCCACCAATGACGACATCCTGTACAGCACATGCACATGCAAACATGTGTACCTAACATATACTTATTATGATCTCTATTTGATGATTTCGACTGGTGAAACTGAAAGCCACTTTCATTTCAGTCAACAAATGCAAGAAAGTGCATACATACATGGTTCAGATCACTGTGCGCGATAAAATTCACTGGGAAATCACGTTTTTAGCCCCATTGCAAGTCATTTTTATTATATCCAGTGGGTCCAACACCAGGCCATCCTTCTCTTTGGTGAAGGTTGATCCCGGGTCAGCCTCAATTCCCCTTCGTTACGCTGTCTGGACAAGGCATTGCTTGTGTTCATGTCAGACGTGCTTACAAAAAAATATGAGACTGGCAAATTAGTGAGATTTAGAGAGACAATTGCAAAAATATGAAAGTGCAAAGTGAGATCTATGCTTTAATGTATGAAATAACACAATTTTTATATCACCAAAGCAAACTCACTTGTACCTCCATGTTTTTGTTAATTAATTTTCATCCTTCCCGCCGATTTGCACTTTCTCCACCAAAAACAAAAAATAATAATAATAATAATCTAATTCCAAAAGCTAATGGATGTTAATAAATGGGGAAATTACAAGACAGTGGGAAGTGCAGAAGCTATTTACCAAGCAGGGGGTGCAATTTTCACTGTGGTTACTTTGCATATAAAAAGTTGCACCTCGATGTGTTTGTAATTATTTTTTGATCTTCTATGATGATTTGTAATTTCCCCTTAATAAAATGACAGATGGGAAAAAATGAATTATTAATACAATCTTTCTACTACTTTGGAAAATAAAAAACAAATAAGAGTCAACATTTAAATACAACAATCTTAAGATTCAACATCATACAAACAATCCCTATAACAGCCAAATGTCCCAACTAGGTAAGTTAGGTATAGTCTCTCTTTTTTCCATTTCTTTTTTTCTTTTTTCTTTTTAAATTTCCGAAAATAAGGTTAGAATGTAAGAGTTGTTGAGACCCCAATGTCAAAAAAATTCGAAGATATACCTGCTCAAGTGTCAATAAAGCAGCTGATATGTACAAGGGAAATAACCACTTGAGAAGAGTGACAAACTACCAAAGCTGTGGCCCTCAGTCTTCCTCATTATCATCTTGATTATTCCTTTGATTGTTTTTCTGGGAGCTATACATCTCAGCGACCTGAAAATGACACAGGAAAAAAGGAAAGAAAGAGCTCAGGCCAACAATAGAATCGACCATAAGAATGGTCGATAATCAAATCCACTGTTCAGAAGAATAAATTGCATCTAACCATCTCAGATGACGATGCCTGCTCTGGAGGCTTGTCTTCTCGGACACGAACCAGACGGGGAAATCGAAGAGAAATGCCCTTTTTGCCACACAAAATAAATAAATAAATAAATAAGAAGTAAATGAGCTCAAGGAAAAAAACCAAGGGGTTGGGACTTGGGGCATCAGTGACTTAGATGCGTGTGATAACAATTAAGCAATCCATGTCTGTACAAGGAAATGATAAGCACCTTCAAATACAAAATAAAATCTAATAAACCTTATTAGGATCCACAATGCCAATGGCAGCACGATGTACCGGACTGATGGTCAAGTCTGCAGCTTTCACCTCCCACACCTGAAAGATAATATAACCCACCATCTGTCAACCTAAAGGTGGAATAAACACTCTTGTAGCACAATATAGTATGAACCATATGTTAGAACCGATATATTCTAAAACTTAAAGGAATAAATAACTAAAAATATAATTTTGAGCTACGAAAACAAAATAGATATGTTGATTACCTGGGCTCACCTAAAACAAAAGATAAACATTATAGATCTTTTGTAGGGAACAGATTTTTAAATGGTGCTAATTAAGTGGAAAATAACGATTCACTAGTCAAGAAAGAAACTCCCTCCAATCCATCGACAAAGAGTTTCTATTAAAAAAATAAATTCCTCAAAAAATGTCAATTTATTAAGAGGAACCAAAAAAAAAGAGGACCATATGGAAGAGATAAAAAGATGTGGTATAAGTAATACTAACTTGGGAGTCGGAACAAATGGAAACACTTTCAATTTTCATGTAGCATGAAAAATACTGAAAGCTATAACATGAGCTCAAGAAATCACATATTAACTTTCAATGTAAATTGAAAATTACTATTTCAAGATGATTTTTCTAGTTGCATATTGCCCTGAGAAGGAAAACTTGGCTCTATGGATTGAAACTATCTAAAACACAGAAAGCAGAGTACAAACCATATAAACAAGTTACAAGAAAGAAATGGGAGACAATCATGGACTCTTGAGGAAGTAAAAAAACAACACACCCACCCCCATGGGTGCTCCAAATAAATAAATAGGGATTTCAAAGAAAGAAGAGCAAACAAAAAGGAAATAAGTATATTCAGACAGGGACAATAATACTATATTATCTTACCTCAGTGGGTTCAAACCAGACATCTGGTTTTAATGAATCTCCATATCGATAGTATGGCTGGAAATGACATGCATACCAGAATTAGCATACTAGAACAATGAAACCCACTACTATATAAATCTTCCTGGGGTTTTTCACCGGAATAAAAGAGAAAAGCAGCACAACCTTTGGTTTGGGAATCACTTTAGAACGAAGACTGGAAGAGCGCTCCTCAAGCACTACTTCAGAAAACCCAGTGCCTATCAAGAATGAAATTTATTTTCCAGGCTGTCTAAACATTTGAATATTGGTATAAAGAAAGTTATAGCAATAAATGTTTCTATTTATCCACTTTTTTCTTTTATTTTTGGTTTTGGATTTTTCCTCTTGGTTTATTATCTTTTTGGGTTGGGTTCTTTTTTTTCAATTTTTTTTTTTTTTTTTTGGGAGGGGCGTTGCGAAATAGCCATATGATAGCTGCAACAGAAACCAAAAAGCCTACCAATTTTACAGATGCTTTGATATTCTTCATTGCTGCCATCATAGCAAGCAAGCAAAAAGGCACCGTAAACACCTGTGGAGATGCAATATAGCATCATCAACATAGTTCAGTACCCAATGAGATAATAGTGGTGACAACTGACTAGATAATAAAGATAAAATGAGTTTAACTTGTACATTGAGGCAATTAATGCAAAAATACTGAATTTAGTCCAGTTAAAATTATATAAGTAGCAATGTAGCATCTATGGGATGAATTGCAGGTACACTTGATTCAACGAAAGAGTACATTCTGAAAGTGATTACCAGTACGTTTGCCCCTGCCATGAAAAGCACCAATGGGAACTAAATCTAGCGAGTCACCAATACTGCAGAGCACAGCAAGTAGTATTAGTAACGCATCAGATGATCAGAAACCATATGAAAAGGGAGTATATGGTACCACTTACCTCTCCATGTAGTCTTTCTTCAATTTTAGCCAGTTATTTGACCTTTTTGAGGGCTCATATGTGGCATCTTTACTCAGTGTTTTGATAATCAAACCCTCACAACTGCAAAACAATATGAATTAATGGAGCAGATGACCACAGTTTGACAAAGAAAATTAGAACGCCACTGATAACTTGTTTACATGAAAACATTTTCATTGCTAAGAGTCGAAGACTATTTGATCACATTATTTATTTAAAACCCACTCATGTGAAACTGAAAACAAATCCACCGAGTCACCACTGAACCAACAAATATCAATTCTTTTTTTTTTTTTCCATACCCCAGAAAATGGGGAAACAAAGAATCATGCAAGTAGTGGTAAAAGAAGTGAAAAGAGGTAGCACAGACTATGGAAGAAATGAAAGAGGCTATTCAACCTCCAAAGTCATTCTAATGTGAAAATACACTAGATACCCTATCTTCTTGGACCTCAAAAATTGCCTTGGATTGCTAGTAGAAACAAGGCCAAATGTATCTATGCTGTAGAGTATAAAAACACTTAGGCTATGTTTGGATCAAAGATTTATGAAAGGATTTGGAAAGGGGGAAAAAAAGTGACGGAAATGTGATCGAAATATAAGCTAAATTTTTTCTCCAATTCTCTCACCTTTTCTTTCCCTTTCCAAACCCAACTCTATGATCCAAACACAGCATTAGAAGTTGCAGCCTCTCTAATAGCTTATGGTTTGGAGGAGTTGGTTGTTAACAGGGTACCAAAAAAGCAGGCAAGGTCCTTAGTTCCAATCTTCTTTCAGATATTTTTTTTCGAATGCTCGGACTCAGGAAACTTTCCATTTAGTAAGACCATTGCATTGCTAATTGGGCCATTCCAGGCTAGGGCAACCTCACAAAGCATAAAATCTAAACAGAGGCATCGTATGCAAAAGAAGCAATTCAAATAGAAGTAACCCCTCATACACCGCCAGACAGAACCCTCACCTATGTGTTTCTGGCATCATTTGATAGAAAGCACGCAGAGGTTGTGTTAGGTTGCTTAAGATCTCAGTAAGAAGCATATCAAGTCTGATGCCCACTTATATGAGTCACTTCTACCCCACTTGACCTGTTATTGTGGCAGTCTAAGGGAACAGATTGTTGGGCTTGCGAACGAGTGTAGGGCTTTTTGGATAGTATATTCTTTTCAGACAGTCCATTTCTTCTTAAAAAGCAAATGAGGAAGTAGGCCAATGGGAGATTTCTTTCTTGTGTTGTAACACAAAATAAAGTCAACAGTGGACAGAGTAAAGTCAACAAAAAATAAATTCCACTTTCTATTAAATAAGAACCTCCCTGGGGGAGAGGTGCTAAAGAAGATGACAAGAAAGCAGTTAGCAATAATTCTTCATGACCTACATATTAACTTTATTGGGCCAGATAATACTGTTGGAGCAACAATAAGCAGAGTACTGAATTTGATTCTTCATTAGCCTAAGAAAATCGTACATGATGCCGATAACCATCTACGAAAAGCTACACAAACATACAACAAAAATTCAATATCACAACTTAACAGATGCAGGTATGATTTACATCATTCAGTACAGCAGGAGAAAAACTTTTTTCCGTACAAGATGGCACATTGTACACTCAAATTGAGTGAGAACAATCATATAATTACCATTGACATATGTAGGCACTATTCAAAGCAAAAGGAACGATGTATTTTTGCTTCACTATACCGACACTACATATACATAGAATGTAGCAAATGATAAGTTATCTGTCATGATTAAGTTTCTGATTTCTGAACTTGTTTGACCAAAGCAAGCATAGTGACAGCTTAAAGCAGAATCTATATGCAGTATAAGAAATAAAGTAGAAACTGATCAGGCTAACAAAGAGTACACAAATAGTGATCTATGAGTTAAATATAACTCATACTACTTTGGAAAAATAAAAGGGTACCCAGCAAATATAAATTGAGTGAATTCCACTGATGCATTTGAATTCCATGTGAGAGAATTCATTTCTACACAATCTGCTATGCTTGAGTGTGATTAACATGCAAATAAGCATACACACTACAAATAAGTGTAATTTGTGACTAATCAGGTGCATGAACACTTACTTGCCGTCAAGAAAGCATGAGATAATTACCTAGAATCAACAGCAATTTCAAGGAACTTTTGTATTTCCTCAAGATCATTTGATATTATTGCTGTTGCAAACTGAAAATATCCAGGGTCTTCCTCAAATGACTTGTAAAGATGCTGCACAAGGCAAGAGTCCCAGATGTATGAGTACAGCATTTTATGCTGAATGAGATCAACAAGAAGTTAATATCAACAAAAAAATTCCAAACTTGCCACATTAATACATCTGAGAGCAGATATTTCCATAATAAATATGCTTCCATAAGGGGTTGTTTGGGATGTTCTAAAAAAATGCACTTTTTGACTTTTTATGAAATATGGGTTGGGTTTGATGTGGTGTGATAGGAAGGTGATGTATCTTAAATAAGATGATGTGACTTAAATAAGATAGTGACTTTTTGGCTTTTTAACTTTTTTAGGGGATGCCAAACCTAACCTAAATATGCTATTGAGATATCCTACTCATGAGAACTTCAAGCAGGTGAAAGAGCTATTTACGACACTAGCAAGATAACAATGGCCTTCAGTCTCAATCACACATGGCAAAGACCTAAATGATTCTCCACCTCTGTGTGTGCACACACACACGCACATTAGAGGTCCTTCAGCCTAACCTTATTTGCAAAATGGAAAAAAGTCAGCAGGATAATCTTCTTCTCCATTGCTTTAACTTTCTAATAAATACAAAATCATAGAGGTGTTCACAAGAGGTTAGCTTAGAATTTGCATCACCAAACACATGCTCCTATAACCAAGCCAACCTTGAATGTCTCATGAACCAATCAGCTGGCAAGAGAAATTGAAAAAAAAAGGCCTTAAAACCAAGCTTGAAAACCTTGTCTTGGAGCCAAGCCAAGCCGTTAGTAGTCTGATACTTGGCCAGGATCAGTTCAATGCATCTGCTATCCCGTATGGGATAACTTGCTTTTACTATCTCTTTCGCACTTTTCAGCATGTTCAACCTAAAAATGGACTAAAGCTTCAACATAAATTAAAATGGACCTTGTGAAAGACTGACAACCCTGAAAACAAAAATAGATTTGGAAGATATATTGTAGATTCAGGTGAAATCAATACCGTTAAAATTTTTGATCGCCAACAAAGTAATCAATAGGATGCATAAGTCACATAGCATAGAAAACGGAATAATAAAATGCACAAAAACAGACACTTCTAGAGCCATACAAACACCGATGACCATTGCAAACAGGTAGAAGAAAGAGAAGAAAAAAAAACTGAAAATTCTGTAAGCAACAAAAATCAGTCATACCTCTCTACGAACATTAAGTTGCTCCTGCATAAGTTGTTGGCCATTAAGATACAAGATGTCAAAAGCAAATATGCAAACTTCAACTTTGATGTCACTCATCGCCACATTTTTACGAGCACGAGTAGTGAGTGTCTGCCACAAAGATCCATTTATAAAGATATTTTCCATAGAAGAGAATTTATATGTATGTATAGAAGTAATTTACAACACATGTTCAGGGATATATTATTTATAAAGAAATGGACGACAACAGTAGTGCGAAAAGGCACTGATAGATAACAAGAAAATAAAACAAGGATGCAATTTGGGGGGGGTTGGGGGGGTGAGCATGGACAGATCCAATAACAATATGATAATAACTGTCGCGATAGGGGAAAAAGAAAAAACACTGTTCCTTGAAGGGAGAAGATAAGAAAGATTGCAAAAGGAAATGAGGATTAACAGTTTGAATACACCAAAAGAACTAAGAGTAGAATTCACATGAAATGGAGGTCAACCAACTGAGAGCCCTTTCGATAGAGAACCAAAATTTTTTAATAACCAGCTCCCATAGTGTATGAGTGACCAGAATTCTATCTTAAAGTAGGATGACAAAAATTCAGGATGCTTGGACTGACACTACCTCAATAAAACCACTTCTGGATTCCTATACACCACTTACGGTCGTAAGCTTGCACCTACACAAATGATACAAAATAACTTGATAGGAAAACACATCACCTGGAAGGGCAAGATTTTACGTTTCTCCCGGTCATAAGCCACAAGTTCGCAATCCAGAACAAATGATGTTATGGATGGTTTCTTTAATCTGCAACACAACCATAGAAATTAGCTGAGTATCTTGACACTAAAAATTCACGTCAGGTTCAATATAGAAGCAAACCCTACTTTGATATGAATGCAAATTGTCACCTACGTAAATAGAGCTCTAATGCAACTAACCCACAACTTAAATACATTCAAACACAAGACTAATATTTGAGCCTAGAAATCAAACTGCATTTAGTATTCAGAAGAACCAAAATAATATATAACTCCAGAAGTTAGAATATCAGTATGTAATCATTCAATAGGGATCAATGAAAGACAGGAAAGCCGAATGAACCGATAACGAGAAGAAGAAAAAATAAGAAATGTGGTCCACCAGTCTGAAGCTGATGTTCACCAAACAAAATGAAGATTTAGAATTTCCCAGCTTTACCGTAACAGAATTTTTATTTTTATTTTTGATTGGCACTGGGGTGCCCGGATCAAAGCCCGACTAATCCCCAAAAATATTTATATATCGAAAAATAATCTTCAAGAACGTCGCCTAAAATATAATATTAAAACATTATTGAAAACACCATACAGTAACAAGAATTTCTCATACTTAACACATAAGCAGGAACAGAGTAGGCATTACAAACATGCCAACCTTTATCTATTGCAGCCCTATTGGCACAAACTTGTAGAACCTAGACTACTGTACTAAAATGTCAGCAACTGCCACCTTAACCAAAAAACAAAAAACCTATTCACCCCAACAGTTATCAGACAACTAAAAATTCTTACCATATTCTCCTTTTTTTTTCCTTCTTATATAGGGTAAATAATTCTTGGCATCCTTTATAAGAGCAAAAACCCAATCAAAATTCAGCTCCAAGATGTTTGACCTACTATAAACTAATGATGAAAAGTACTCCAAGAGTTAATTCAACAAAGGACTTCACAAGCACTTGATACGAGTGATAACCGCAACATACACACGCTATCCAGATGTGTTTGAACAAAAAAATATTTAATTCTTACCGCATTTGCCCCTTTTTTTCTTCTTATGTACGGTAAACAATTCTTGGCATCCTTTATAAGAGCAAAAGCCCAATCAAAATTCAGCTCCAATATGTTTGACCTACTATAAACTAATTATGAAAAGTACTCCAAGAGTTAATTCAATAAAGGACTTCACAAGCACTTGATACGAGTGGTAATTGCCACATACAAACACTATCCAGATATGTTTGAACAAAAAAACATTTACAAACATCTAAACTATATTGTAAATATGAAATTCCCAGTGAAATTTCATACACCACCTTACAATCTAAAGAAGAAAACATTGATCATAAAAGCAGGACTACCTTGAAACAGCAACAACAACATCAGGAAACTTTCCAGTATTCCGCTCAGCATTTCGACTATATATCTCAACTGAACCATTCTCGAGGTAATGAATCTGTGTTGAATTAGAGTAGTGCCATATAACATATACCACATGCAGCAAAAATAACCGAAAAAAAAACTTTTAACTAGATACTTACCTGAGCACGTTCACCATCATACTTGTATTCACAGGTGAACTCCATATCCTGAAATTTATCCAAGATCTCGGAAACTCCTTTGGTTGGTTTTGATAACATAGGCCCAATTGGGACACCTGGTGTGAAACTACATGTCTTTGAAAGGTTCCACACGCCGCCAGTTATTAGAGCAGGGACTATTTTGTCATACACGGGAATTACAGAATAAACTTGCTTCACAATTTTTGCAGCCTGACAGATGTAATCAAAGGAATTATTGAAAGAGGATAATCAAAATGAAATGCATTACATGAAAGTGCAATCAATAGCATCTCTTTGGTACCCAAAAATGACATAATGTCAGCAGCACACATGATGGCTAGGAGATTTGTTGGTGTTCAAAAGAATCGTTAACAACACAAAATTAAAAATTATATTTCCAAAAAGATTCTAAACAAAATTATATTAACCATGCTACACTTTTAACCATCAGGTTGAAGGTCGAAGATTCAGATTGTATGACAAGAATTCAGAAGTGCAGGGGAAAAAAAAATCTGTATCTTCTGAAAGAAAGACTATTATCAGAGTGGAAGCCTGGAAGGGTGCTTTTCATCATTCAAATTTGACACCAAAAAGCATGTAAATAACCTGCATATTAGACAAATCCAAGTTAAATACAAGGTTTGAAGCCAAGCCAGTCTTCTAGTTTCAGTCAGAAAGTGCAACCTCTAGGCTTCGTAAAATAAAACGAGCAACATAAAGCAGCCAAAATTAGCATAGCATAACAGCATATTTTACAACAATTGCACAAGCTCACGGTCAGCATGAGATGATATAGGCTAAGGTACAAGCCCATGAGTTATCATAAATAATGATTCATAAGAGAGTATTACGGAATCTACAAAAAAGAAAAGAGGCATTTTATTCACCGTAAAACATAACATTAACTCACCTCTTCAAAAGGAGAATCAATATGTGCAGGTGGTGACGAATCTTTTTCAGCATACACAGCAGCTTGCCCCAGTGCAGCTAAGAGGGTTTGCTCTGCCAAACCAATCCGCAATTTTGACTGCATGAAGTATTCATAGCAAGTTTACGATAGGAGAAGAACAAAACACAAAACCTGATAGTAATTCATAACTACAACCTGAAGTAAACGAATCAGATATTGTGGTTCACAATCAGTGGCTGCAACAAGAAGTCCCTTGATGTGGTTTTTCTTCTTCTCTTGGCTATCCTTGCCAGATTCCTACAAAGATTCAACATAAATAAATCAAATAAATCACAAATATGGACACTAGCTATGGTTGACATACTTCGAATATTTATCAAAGGCCTTGTTTCTCCTCTCAATTTTAATATAGGCCAAAGCCAAACCAAAAACAATGGCACTAGAAGTCAGAGTAAATAGAAATTTGACCTAATTTTCCCAAGTAAATAAATATCGAATAGTATTGTACACTTGCCAAATAGTAACAAGATCAAAAATCATAAGTTGCACAGAAACCTTACTATTAAAAATAATAAATCAATGCGAACTGTATGCTGTTTCTCAGACATGAATCTAAGTAGTGAAGCCAACATACATATATTATATCTAATAGTTGCACTGCAAATCAACAGTTAAGAACATTTTTTATGGAGAACTGTGGAGGAGAAAGTACTTCCATCCAAAGTAAAATATGTGTGAGCAGATTTGATAGTGGCGTAGTGGTGAAATCATGACAGCAGCGGTATCAGAGAAAGAAGTAGAATGGAAGTGCTCTATATGCCAGTATTGCCGGAACCAGTGAAGATCAAGATTTAGTGTTGATGATAGTAGTGGCATATGCGGTAGCATTAGCAATGATGCTAGTGATGGCAAACATGACAGAGTCACAGCTATACTGGTGATAAACTGGGTTAAGGAATCGCTAATGTCCTGATGTCTTAATATTCGAAGTGGTAGTCTCACAGTGATGGTAGTGACTGCACAATGGCACAATAATGGCATAAGGAACAAACCAATTTGGTAGCAAGATGAAAAAATGTGTTCTTTTACACTTCCTTTGATGTGATAATAATAAGCCTGCAACCTCACCCTAATCTCACTCCATTTGTCAGACAGCAAAATTCAGCAACATGCAAATCTCTAAAAGGTCTCCTTTATGAAAGACCTTAGTGGACTATTAAAAGCCATGAGCTTCCTAGAAAAGAACTAATGGTGCCTCAAAACAGTGAGGAACTCTATCAATTCTGATGGTCATCTAAAGACTCCTGAACTTCCAAGAACATATAACTGCAAGTGTGTGTGTGTGTGTGTGTGTGCGCGCGCGCTCTTTTTTTTCTTTTTCTTTTTTTTTTTTTTGTGTGTGATGAGTAAGGGATTTATCAAGCAAAAGGTGCCACAAAATGGGGGGCAAGTAACCTTGTACACAAGATGTATATAGAATTGGAAAAAACAAGTTTCACAACTTATCTACAAAGATATACAACTTCCCCAATCGGCTTTAAAAATTTTAAAACAAAAACAAAAAAACAAAGTAGTAATGTCATGCAAACGGTATCAAAGGTTAAATTTGCACTTGTCCATCGCATTCAAGCACCACATTTTGGCAGAATAAATGCCGGTTAGTGACCATTTTTTCTAAATTACATCAATAAGCAATGCAAAGCACGCTAAAGAAAAATGATGTTTAAATTACAGATGTGAATGCAGCAACAGGAAGAAAAGGCATTAGAGCAATGATGTCTATCAGATAGCAATATGCAAATCAAGTTCAAGAATTTAGGTTTCCAACTTCAATTCGAGTTTGAAATCTTGCCCACGCAAATATGGTATTTAACTTAATGTACACAGAGCATAACGAAAGCATTATTAAATCAAAGATTTTGCTTTTCAAGACAAAAATTTAAAATTTAAAAAAAAATAAAAATAAAAGATTGAAGAGAGAGCACCTTGGCAATAAGCCGAAATGTACCAAAAACCTTGGCAACTGTTAATGGTTCCGGTCTACGCATCAAAGATTGGGATGAACGACTTGCTTTTGCAACAAGGCCCAAGTCTCCTAATGCCTTATATTGACAAAAAGTTAGATATACATACATATAAATATAAGAGACCATTAGAAAATTTAGTCCGAAAGAGAAGAAACAACATTGTTGTTCCATGCATTATATATTTTTGGTCCAAAACTCCACCCCGAAGTATGAAATTCTCATTTCCATGCATGCATTTTGGCTCCATTCATTTGTACCATGGACAGTAGAGCACAATTGTGAGAGAAAAATAGAAAGAAAAAAAAAATTAACTAACCTTTTAGTCAATTATAGCACTTGACAAACTTCAATACACTAGAGAATTTAAGCAGGTGATGTTTCCATAAGTACAAAATAACTAATCTTAATAAGATTAATATTGCAGCTACAACTTTTGTACAATTGCCTAAGACTAACCATTTTAGTCAAAAGACAAATTTATTTTTTACAACTTTTTATTATATATTGCGAATGAATGGTTTATTGAAATTGCAATAAAATTTAGCTTCTGTTAGCTTATATAAGCCTTGATCAACTGAAAACATGAAAGAATCAATGATAAAAACCTGATATTTGCTCTTAATCTGCGATTCTTTTGCCCCACAAGCTTCGGCAAGCGCCTTAATAATCGAAGCATCTCCAATTCCAAGCTCCACCCCTTCATGTGCCGGTGCAATCTTGTTCGCCAAAAGATAAACAACCGGAAGCAAGTCATCGGGAGTAGTCGAAATGACAGTCCTCAACATATTACACACAATTTCCGTAATCGCAATCCGACCCGACTCCTTATCTATCGCATCAAACACCTTAACAAGAAACATAAACGGCACTCTCTCGCCATCGTTCCAAAAAGCAGCCGATTTGGGGTCAAAATTCGCAGGCTTCTTCTTCAACAGAGCAATACTCTCATCAGCATTGATCAAACGCGGTTTCTTCACCGCCAATGTATCCCCCGAGGGCTCTGGATCAGTGTCTGGATGATCTTTCTCGGACCCATTTGAGACTTGGGGTTCTTCAGACGGCTTCGAATTGGAATTGGAATTGGAATTGGAATTGGAAGGTGGGGCTTCTTCGTCGATTGGGGCTTGGGGATGAGTAGGGTTTTGAAGGGGAGTTTTTGGTTCTGGGTTTTTGCGTTTCTTGGGGGAAGAAGAAGTTGGGGGTTTCTTCTTGGAAGCAGCGGCTCGGGCACCGGACATGAGAGCGTCGAAAGCGGAGGGGCGAGAGGACATGGTTCTGGGATTAGGGTTAGGTTTAGGAGAGTAGAGGGGTTGGAGGGAGATGGGTTTGGGAGGGAAGAGAGAGAGGAAGAGAGGAGGGAGAATGAGACTAGTTCGGAGAGTGAGTCGATGAGAGAGAATGGAGTGAGTTACACAGCAAGACCGCAGAGAGAACATCAATTGACCAAGGCCTCTGTTCGAGTGGGCGCGCGAGTTATTGAAGTCATTTTTATGGAGTGGGTGCGGTGGAGAAATATAAATGGCGGGAGCTCCGGGGTTTAGGTAGGGTAGGGTTACTCTATTTTTCAATTATAATTCTCAATTTTATTTTATTTTTTCTACTTTAATTTAAAAATAAATTACAAATACACTCCCTGAATTTCATTTAAAATATGAATTGTCTCCTATAATTTAAAAAATTATAAATATCTCCTCGTTAGAATTTTTTATTTAACAGAATTAATTGAAAAAATAAAATTTTTAACTGTTCACCTATACAGTAATAAAATTATCTAAATTATTAATTGAAATAAAATTTTAACATTATTAAAAATTGTTAATTAATTTGATAATTTATTAATAAAATAACCTATTTGTTGTGAAATTATAAAACCTTAAATGATATAATGTAATTTCTAAAACCACATAGGGTAATTTATAATTTAAGTAAACCTCAAGGGATGTGTTTATAATTTACTCTTAATTTAATTATAAAAAATTTAGAGTATTTTTTAGGGAGACTTATTTATAAGTCCTTTTTTAGACACTTATGGTAGGCTAAGGGTTAGTTTGGCATAAATTAAATAATACAAAAAGTCACTATCTTATTTAAGTCACATCATCTTATTTAAATCACATCACCTCTTTAACACATCACATCAAACCCAACCCAAACTCAACCCATATAAGCCAATAAATCAAAAAGTACACTTTTTTAAAATATCCCAAACCAACCCTAAGTCCTGTGTAATTTCTCGTGGAGTTTCAAGTCCTATTCAGATAGGAATGTATTCCACAAGATCCTACATAAACGTAACGTGACGTGACACTTACATAAACGTAACGTAACGTGACACTTATATAAACGTAATATAACGTGACACCTACATAAACGTAACGTGACACCTACATAAACGTAATGTAACGTGTCACGTTGCGTTTCGCAAACTTAATGAGTTTTTATTTTTTTAAATTGAATGTGAAAATGTTACTAGTTTATGTTGGTGTCACGTTACGTTTCATATAAATATGATCTATGACAACATTCAATTTCCTATACAAGAAATTAAATGTTGTCATAGATCATAGGTGTCACGTTACGTTACGTTTATTTAGATATGATCTATGGTAACATGTAATTTGGAAATTGCATGTTACCGTAGATCATAGGTGTCACGTTACATATAGGTGTCACGTTACGTTTATATAGATATGATCTATGGTAACATTCAATTTCCTATATATGGTTTTACTATTATTTATGATATTAACAACTAATATTGAGGGTAAATGTGTCAACAAACTTCCTACAGGACTTATGTTACATATGGTTATACTAAAAACTCATGTTTCCGTAAGTCCTATAGGAATTTTGTTGACACATTTACCCTCAATATTAGTTGTTAATATCATACGACACCTACATAAATGTAACGTGACACCTACATGTAACGTGACATTTATGATCTATGGTAACATGCAATTTCCTATATAGGAAATTGCATGTTACCATAGATCATATCTACATAAACGTAACGTAACATAACATGACACCTATGATCTATGACAACATTTAATTTCCTATATAGGAAATTGAATGTTACCATAGATCATATTTATATGAAACGTAACGTGACACCAACATAAACCAGCTCCCCTCTCACGGAAATTTAATTGTTTTCTCCGACAACCAACAAGGACCAGTGCAGCAGTAAAAGATCTGGCTCGTGTTTTAAAACCAACCGCCAAAATTGACCTAGATCGGACGGCTCAATTGCAAAATAATTAAAAATCCCCAATTATTTTGGCTTATATAATTTCCCGCTTGCGCTTGCCACCGTTTAATTTAAATTTCCCGCTTGCGCTTGCCTTTTTAAATTTTTAATCATGGCCGCAGATCTGGGCACGGAGCAGAGACCCTAGACGACAACACACCGCGAATTGCGGAAGGGAGCACCAATCAGGGGACGACACATGGTGCGGGGGGAGCGTCCCAGGTAATATTAGTGGGACGCTCCTGGGAACCTATATAACTTACTCCCACACTCTCTTATACCAAGAAAGTTTTTAGAGAGTGACTTGCGTCATCCGAGAGAGTAAGTGATGTCATAGAGAGTGAGTTATGGCATCAATACGACGTCGTTTTAGAGTTCAAAACAAAAATATTTTCCTCACATATACACAATGTTCTATACCCAAAGAGCGATTGTTAGAGAAAATTAGAGAGCTGTTCACAAACAAACCACCAAATTATGTGAGGGTTGCACATGAATTACATAAGGACGGTCAACCACATCTCCATGCCCTTGTCCAGTTTCCATACCGTTTTCAGACACAGGATGAACGGTTATTCGACATTACTCACGATCAGACTAATCGTCATTTCTATCCGAATGTACAAGGGGCCAACAACCATCAAAATGTGCTGGACTACATCTCCAAACACGGGGATTACATGGAATGGGGCGAATTCCGTGAGAGGAGCCGCTGCGCTAATCAAAATAACAAAGAAAATATATATCGTGACGCACTTGCTGCCGGCACCAAGGACGAAGCATTGGCAATTGTAAGAAATGACGATCCAAAATGTTATTGGCTAAATTATGACAAGTTGTCATCCAATTACGACAAAATTTCATATACTCTGCCATTGCCATATGTTCATCAATTTACAGATACAGTGTTGTTCGTCCCAGCAGCTATACAGCAATGGGTTGCAGAAAATATAAGGGATGAAGCCCAACGACCACACAGGCCCAAGAGCATTATAATTGAAGGCCCATCTAGGATTAGGAAAACATGTTGGGCCCGATCTCTTAGGCCGCATAATTATTATTCTGGCCACATCGATTTGAGAGACCACAATGATGATGCTTTTTACAACATAATCGATGATGTGGTCTCACAATTTTTGAAACACTGGCGGGAATTTATTGGAGCGTAACGGGATTTTTTTTTTCTAATTGTAAATATGCCTGCCTAAAGAAAATAAAAGGCGGGATTCCTAGTATTATATTATGCAACCCCGGCGCTGACTCTAGTTACAAAGATTTTTTGGAAAAAAATGAACACACCGGGCTCAAAGTGTGGACGATCCGAAATGCAAAATTTTATACAGTCGACCAGCCCTTGTTCGCAGAACCAATCAAGAAGAGACATCGCAATGAGAAAAAGAAGGCCTAACGCAGGAAGATATTCCACTTCCAATGCAGCTGTTCGTTATTCCATACGAACGGATGTATCGAACCACATCCACTGGAGAGAGAGGATGCAGTCAAGGGTCTTCTACGACACTTTGACCAATCCGATGTGGTTCAGAGCCGTCGACATGTCTATGCCGGGGAATTAGGGGGTATACAAGATAGAATGCCTGTTCAACTACAACCTCCGGAAAGCACTGCAAGTCCGGACGTTCACTGCAGCAATGTATACATGGCTGACATACAGTGGTCTCAAAAGCCTATCGAAGAATGTATTTTCCCGACTTATTGCACGCAGGATGACGAAGACATTATCCAGCTTTGGGATTATTAGCCCTGTAAATTATTGTCTTGCACTGACTATTGTATTCGACGAGCTTTCGTATTATGTAAAAGATTGGTGATGAAAAAATATTTATGTACATTTTAATGATTAAATAATAAAGATTTTTAAGATATATTTAATCAATGTGATTATTGTTTGGATCATCAACAATAATATAATGGGCCCAATTACAATCTCCCAAACGAAAAATCATTAACAGGCCCAATTACAGTTTCCGAAATGAAGAGGTCCTTATAACATGAGCAGGCCCA
Source organism: Camellia lanceoleosa (assembly GCA_025200525.1). Lineage (NCBI taxonomy): Eukaryota > Viridiplantae > Streptophyta > Magnoliopsida > Ericales > Theaceae > Camellia > Camellia lanceoleosa. The sequence goes on along the minus strand of CM045768.1, from coordinate 69,751,647 downwards.
AAGCACTACAATGATTTTCCATAGGCCCATTATACATAGGCCCATCAACACTATGAAAGAAGTGGACACTAAAATGGGCCTCCAAGTATTACAATATTATATAAATGGGTCAGACCTACAGCCCATTTCAATAAATTATTTACACATTTTTTTTATTATACGGTCCAAACGTCCAGAACTAGAACGCACAGGGACCCGTTCTTCATCCACGATGACGTAACAGACATCAGCGGCAGAATGTGTGTCTGCACATCGATCCCTAGACTGCATGGATAAGTTAACAGACATTAGCGACAGAATAAGTTAAAAGTTAGTTTATTAATTTTTTAACTTTTTTATGTCACATTACTTATTTATCTTTTTTTTTACATGTTTTTTTTATTAAAAAAAGGTCAAAAAAATTTTAAAAATTAAAATTTGAACTTATTTCTCAAAATAAACCAATAATTAAAAAAAATCACATTTATAACATAATTATAGTACCTTCTTTTGAAATTTAAAAGTTACTTCCCAAAATAGTCTAATAATTGAAAAAAAAAAAATCCACTTTTATAACATACTTATAGTACCTTCTTTTGAAATTTTTTGAAATGTTAATTCAAGTAATAGTTAATTTATTTTTTATCATTAATTGTTAATTGTAGAGATAAAAAAATAATATTTTTATTTGTTTTCAAAAGTAATATATATTTACATTTATATTTATTTAAGGTGCCTAATTACCTTGTACATTAATTTCATTTTAAAGGCCTAGTTTGACATATCCCAAATGATTCAAAAAGTCAAAAAAATTACTAAAAAAGTTAAAAAGTTATCACTATTCACAAAAAAAATAATTTTATTTTACATAAAAATTACAACTCAATCTGACGTCCCACAGACTTTTGTTGATTTTTTTTGAAAAATTGCACAGGCGGGGTGCACAAACAACACAGTGTTATTCAGCCCGTTTGGGCCTATCACAGGTCCCGTTTTGATAATATGAACCGTTGAATGTGTAGAACTTGTCGAGTACTATATGTCTATTTAAAGTCACATTGATTTGATATCGTTAACTACATGATCAAATTAGTTTTGTATAAAAAATTAGATGGTGTTATAATTAACGGTTGAAAAAAAAAACTAATCCGATCAAATAGCTATCGATATCCAATCAACGTGATTGTTTACAAGCATATAGTACTCAACGAGTTCTACACATTGAACTATTTAGATTATCAAAACGAGACCCATGATGGCCCCAACGAACCGAACAGCACCGTCCAATGCAATGCCCGAAAAGTAGGCAACCATTTCTTATCAAATCACTCTACTCAGACGGTACGGCCGTACCTACTCTCCTTAACTTCTCCTACACACTAATTTATATAATTTTTTAATACACATTTTTTTCGTAAAAAAATTAAAAAATTAACCAAAATATTCATATTTTTTTCCTCAACTTTTTTCCTTAAAAGAGATATTGTTCATATAACACGCTCTAAATATTTATATTATACTCTCTTAAAATTCTAGTTCATATAACATTGTACTTTTTTTTCATAAATTCATTAATTATATAAATAAAAAATAATACTATTCTCTATATTATATTGAAATATATATACTTTACATAGCTTTATACTTTTATGGGACATTTATTAAAAAATCATTTTTCAAGTGTTTGTATCCTAATTAGTCCAAAAGATATTCTTATATTCCAATAAATCCTATTATTTGAACATTTGATCTACGAAATCATAATTTTCATATTTAATATATTTTATGGACATTTCTACCCTTACAAATATTTTTTAAACAGTTAGCAATTTGGTGATGTGAACATTCATATTTTACAATGTGAATATTTATACTGATGGTGTGAACATTCACATTGATGGTGTAAACATTCATATCATGAAATATTCATACTGTAAATATGAATATTATTAGGGGTATTTTGGTAACTATGTCACTCATAGGACTTATTGGAATATAAAAAAATAATGTGGACTAAATAGAATATAAATAAGTGAAAAAGGATTTATGAAAAAGTGTCCTTATTTTCATACTATCTGCATCAGTTCTAATTTCTTTAATTTATGAGAAGTTACGCTTTGTTTGGCAACTACATATTTTAGTCAAAAAATTACTATAAGTTATCACGTCACTCTCTCTACTTTTCTATACATCTTTTCGTAAAAAATCAAAAAATTATTAAAATAGTGTATTCCCAAACAAGATTTTAGTATAATTATAAGACTTAAGTCTCGTTTGGAAACAGACTATTTTAGTAATTTTTTAATTTTTTACAAAAAGATGTGTAAAAAATAGAGAAAGTGGTATGATAACTTATAATGACTTTTTAACTAAAATATATAAAAAGTCTCCAAATGTTTATTTTTAAATTCTCATAATTTTAGAATAAATAAATAAATATGTAGCACCTCCCTTCACATCTCTTCTCACTATTCAGATCATTTCATTCTCTTCCCCAATTGTTATATAAAAGATAATAATAAAAAAAATCGAATAATATCTTTCCTTAGAGTTTTAGGTATAGATATGTATATAGAAACCCATATGTCTATCGTTATATCACGTAAATGTAAATTAAAAAAAGAATTCACAAATCTCACAACTCTTATTTCTAACTGTTATATACATAATATAAAAAAAAAAAAATTAAATGGCAAACTTCACTTTATTCCCTATGGTTTTGGCCATCTGCGGATTACCCCCCTGACGTTCAAATATCACCACATAACTCCCCTATGGTTGATGGATTAAAACGCACACTAACTTGTGTTAACAGAAGTTGTAAATTGACAATTATACCCTTATCTCCATTTTGTTCTTTTCTCTCTCTCTCTCTCAATTTTAGGGGAAATCCAGTTCTCTCTCTCTCTCCATCTTCATCTTCTTCTTTTCTCTCTCTCAATTTAAACTTTATATGTGTACATACATATACATGTATATACATTTAATATCTCATCTTCATCTTTTTCTCTCTATCTCTATTTCAAACTTTGTTTCTTATTTTGTTTCGATTCAGACTTGAGTTTCTTCTTCAACACCTTTACTTTCGCTCTGGCAGCTTCAAGCTCCGCAACGACTTTTGCATAATTAGCAACTTGTGACTATAATCTTCTATTATTTTATTTTATTTTTGGTCAATAATAATCATCTCTAAATCAACACAAAAAACATGAAAGAAATCAAAAGACTAATCAAAACAATGTTAATTTGAAAGAAATCATGAAAAAAAACCCAAATCAAAAGCCTAATTTTTTACCCAAAAATAGATTTGAATAAATCAAGAATAGATGACTCTGAAGTGGCTGGGGTTATAGATTAAGTTCTCTACTTCGTTGGAGATCAAAAAGCCATACGAGAGGAATTTCAGTTCTCTTCAATCAAAAAAAAAAATTAAATAGGTTTGGATTTGTATATGTATACAAATATATATATATACATGTATATGTATGTATATGTATGGGAGGAATTTCAGTTATCTTTAATCAAAAATAAATAAAAATTAAAATGGGTTTGGATTTGTATATGTATACAAATATATATATATATATGTATAGGAGGAATATCAGTTCTCTTCAATCAAAAAAAAAAATTAAAATGGGTTTGGATTTGTATATGTATACAAATATATATATATATATATATATATGTATATGTATGAGAAGAATTTCAGTTATCTTCAATCAAAAAAAAAATTTAAATGGGTTTGGATTTGTATATATATACAAATATATATATATATATTGTTGGGAAATTTTCAAAATAGGTTTTCAAAATTTATTGTTTAGTTTTTGGGTATTTTAAAAACCTTCTATGTTTTTCTTTGGAAAGCATTAATTAAGCTTGGGGACTTTGTCCCACATCGGAAAGAGAGAAAAATATAAAGTACTTAATAAAGTGCTACATAGAATATTCCTTTGAATATAAAATTGTGAAGTGAAAGCTAGTGTACATGCACTCACACCGCAAGGATGCGTCATTCGCACACACATACATGCGCGCGCGTGGCGTGGACAGTGGGATGTGTGGCGTTTTGATGGCGCACTTTGCACTTGGCACGGACACATCGGTGCCATGAGGGCGCTTTCCTATTTGCATTAGACAAGTTGGAGTGATGACGTGGAATACAGCCAGCTCCACGTGACAGTGACATGGCGTCCGTTGGCGATGAGTCAACCAACCGATTGAACGGTTGCATGTCTAATCTGGAGCGGTTTGATCATAGTCGTTGATTAGAGATGCACACGATCGTACGGTTGAGATGGCACCCAATCGTGATCAAGTGTGATCAGTCAAGGCAGTTATTCGGTGTGAGAATGATATACACCATAGATCATCGATCCAACGGTCAGATTTGATCAGATGTGATCAAGGGACATGACCATTCAGTCAGATCCTTCATGTGGCAGTGACGTGGCGTCCGTTGGCAATGAGTCAACCAACTGATCGAATGGTTGTATGTCCGATCTGGAGCGATTTGATCATAACCGTTGATTGGAGATGCGCGCGATCGTACGGTTGAGATGGCACCCGATCGTGATCAGGTGTGATCAGTCAAGGCAGTTATTCGGTGTGAGAATGATCTGCACCATAGATCGTCAATCCAATGGTCAGATCTGATTGGATGCGATCAAAGGATATAATCATTCAATCAAATCCATCAAGGCCTATAAATAGGCTGCAAAATCAACCATTTCATTCCATCCAAAAAATTCATAATTCATTATTACAATTCTCTCTCTCTCTCTCTCTCTCTCTCTTGATTTAGAGTTTTCGATCAAGAGTTTCTTAAGCAAATTTTTGCTTTTTTTTACTGGTAATCAAGTTCTGCAAATTTAATTATCAGTGTATTGGTTCTCTTAATTATATCAAGAGTATTTTAATCTACTGTCGTCACTGCAGACGTTGGTAGATTTGATCTTTAAATCAGGTTTCGTTGTATCTTGGAGATAAATTTGCTGTAACCCCCTACATACTTTTTAGTGGGGTGCAAATATTGTCTTTAGGAAAGCAACTTAGTAACGCGACTTAAAGCACTAAATTTCTGTTTTACATAGACACAATCATTGCCAAATTTTGAAGACTTAAAGACCACCAACTGAAAAATTCAAGATGAATTGTTCCAACAATTTAAAGACAATATTTAATATGGCGATGTCTATTCAGAAAATGACTCAAGATTTCATGAAGCTTGACCGTTTTGATGGAGGAAATTTTCGATGCTAGCAAAAGAAGATGCATTTTTTGCTCACCACTCTCAAAGTGGTCTATGTGCTAACTATCCCCTATCTAGTAGAGCAAGAAGATGAAACTATAGAGCAAACTCATACTAGAACCAAATGGGAGAATGACGACTACATTTGCCGAGGACACATTCTGAATGCACTGTCAGACTCTTTGTTCGATGTGTATCAACATCTGAAAATGACAAATAACTCTAGGACATATTATAATCAAAGTACCTCACCGAGGATGCCACCAATAAGAAATTTCTTATTAGTAATTTTATGCGTTTTACTATGATTGATACAAAGCCCATTATGGAACAATTCCATGAGATCCAACATATTCTGAGTCAGTTTTGACAAAAGAATACGAACATAGATGAATCTATTATAGTTTTGTCTATAATAGAGAAACTACCATCTTCTTGGAAGGATTTTAAAAAAACTCTGTAACACAAAAAGGAAGATCTAACTTTAGAGGAATTGGTTCAACACCTCTAAGTTGAGGAAGAGTCAAGACTTCTTGAAAGAAAAGAAAACCAATTGGCTTAGACTTCCAAGATTCACATGGTGGATGATGGCAAGAGGTTTAACAAAAAGAAGCGTAAGCGTGAACCCTAACCCGAGAAAGATGCTAAGAAGCCGAAAGGCACTTACTGGCGCTGTGGCAAGCCAGGGCACTTCAGAAATGAATGCCGGTCATACAAGAAGAAGCTAGAAGCATTAAATGCCAAGAACAAGTTCATGGCCGTTGTATCCGAGGTGAATATGCTTGAAGATGCTAGTGATTGGTAAATTGACTCAAGAGCAACAAGGCACGTCTGCAACGACAAGAGCTGTTTCACTACTTATGAACAAGTGAGTGATGGGACAGTTCTCTACATGGGCAACTCTTCAACTGCTACTATCAAAGGCAAATGGACAGTGGATCTAGAGTTTATATCTGGAAAAGTCTTAAGTCTTAATGATGTTTATCATATGCTTGATGTTAGGAAAAATCTTGTATCTGGAAACTTGCTTAATAAGTATGGTTTCAAGTTAGTATTTGAGTCGGACAAATTTGTCCTGTCTAAAGGTGGGATCTTTGTTGGGAAGGGCTATATGTATCAAGGAATGTTCAAACTTAATATTATCAATAATACATTTGTTTCTACTTATATTGTTGATTCTCTTTCTTTATGGCATGCTCGTTTAGGTCATGTTAATACTAGGAAAATGCAAGATATGGTTAATTTAGATTTAATTCCTAAGTATGACATTGATATGTTTGAAAAATGTAAATTTTGTGTGCAGTCTAAAATTACTCGCATTCCATTTTCTAAAGTAGATAAAACCACATCTCTGCTTGAACTTGTGTATAGTGATGTATGTGACATGCATAGTACCCCTACTAGAGGTGGTAAGAAATATTTTGTAACATTCGTTGATGATTTTTCTAAGTACTGTCATATCTATCTTTTGTATTCAAAAGATGAGGTGCTTGATAAATTCAATATTTTTAAGATAGAAGTAGAAAATCAGTGTAATGTCAAAATAAAGAGACTTAGGTCTGATAGAGGCAATGAATACCATTTTCCAGAATATTGTGAAAATGTTGGTATTATTCATGAGAAGTCTGCACCCTACACACCACAACAAAATGGAGTAGCTGAAAGAAAGAATAGGACATTAACAGAAATTATTAATGCTATGCTTTCTTACTCCAATTTAAATTCTGGTTTTTGGGGTGAAGCCTTGTTTACTGCCTGTCACATACTCAATAGAATTCCTCTCAAGGGAAGAAATGTTACTCCTTATGAACTTTGGAAAAACAAGAAACCTAATATTGGTTACTTGAAAACATGGGACTGTAGAGCAATAGTAAAATTGCCTAAACCTAAAAGGAAGAAATTATGTGAAATATGAATTGAATGCATATTTCTTGGCTATGCTATACATAGCAAAGCATATAGGTTTTTGATAGTAGAACCCAATGGTTCAGTAGAAACAAATACCATCATTAAATCACGTGATATTGTATTTTATGAGAATCGTTTCACAACCATTCCAAGGTTAGATTCTAATCACGGAAATGAATCAACTCCTTTGATGTCTACAGAGGAAAGTGAACAACATGAACCCATTGAGCCTAATGAACCTAATGAGCCTGTTGAGTTAAGGAGGAGTAAGAGGGCTAATACTGAGAAGTCATTTGGCCCTGATTTCATTATTTACCTTATAGAATGAACTAAGAAAGTTTTTTTGTAAACAAACAATGATTTCTTTGAATATGGATTCAGATCCATTAACCTTTGAGGAGGCTATGAAGTCTCGAGATGTTGCTTTCTGGAAAGAAGCAATAAATGATGAGATGGATTCTATCATGGGTAATAATACTTTGATACTTGTTGATTTGCCACCTGGATCCAACCAATTGGTTGTAAGTGGATTTTCAAAAGGAAAATGAAAGTTGATGGCACAATTGACAAGTTCAAAGCAAGATTAGTTGCTAAGGACTTTACTCAAAATGAGGGTATCGATTATTTTGATACACATGCTCTGGTGGCCAGAATTGCCACCATTCGAGTGTTGATTACCTTAGCCTCAATCTATAAGCTTGAAATCCATCAAATGGATGTTAAGATCGCTTTCCTAAATGGAGAGTTAAATGAGGAAATCTACATGCAACAACTGGAAGGATTTGTTGTACAGGGTTAAGAACACAAAGTGTGTAAACTCGTAAAGCCACTGTATGGACTGAAACAAGTTTCAAAACAGTGGCATGAGAAATTTGACAAAGTAATAGCATCAAATGGTTTTAGGATACATGAATCTGATAAATGTGTGTACAGTAAGGCTATGTTTGTTTTGAAGGATTAGGGTGTGGGATTGGACTATTAGTCCCATCGGACTAATAGTCCATTGTTTGTTTGAATTTTTTTGCTCCGGACTATTAGTCTCACAAATATGAGACTATCCTATCCCATGGGTGGGTGTGATAGAAACCATGATATTGGTATCCCATGGGATTATTTTATGAAATGTCTATTTTACTCTCCATGCTATTACTTAGTAAACATTTAGAAAAGGGTAAAATAGTCTTTTGAACATTTATAAATTATTTTTTTAGTGTTGTTAATTTAAAATTATATATTAAATAAAAAATTTAAATTATAAATTATAGGAAAAATTATTTATAAGTCCTACTATGGAGACTTATACTATATATGGTCCTACTAAAAAACTTATGTTCCCATAAGTCCTGTGAGAAGTTTGTTGACCTCTCAATATTAGTTGTTAATATCATAAATAATAGTAAAACTATATACAGGAAATTGAATGTTACCATAGATTATATCTATATAAACGTAACGTAACGTGACACCTACATAAACGTAACGTGATACCTATGATCTATGGTAACATGCAATTTCCTATATAATAAATTGTATGTTACCATAGATCATATCTACATAAACATAACGTAACGTGACACCTACATTAACGTAACGTGACACCTATGATCTATGACAACATTCAATTTCCTATATAAGAAATTGAATGTTACCATAGATCATATTTATATGAAATGTAACGTGACACCAACATAAACCAGCAACATTTTCACATTCAATTTAAAAAAATAAAAGCTCATTAAGTTTGCGAAATGTAACGTGACACGTTACATTTATGTAGGTGTCACGTTACGTTTATATATACGTCACGTTACGTTACGTTTATATAGGTGTCACGTTACGTTACATTTATGTAAGTGTCACGTTACGTTACGTTACGTTTATGTAAGTATCACGTCACGTTACGTTACGTTTATGTAGGACCTTGTGGAATACATTCCTCTCTAAATAGGACTTAAGACTCTATAAAAAATTACACAGGACTTAACCTACCATAAGTGTCTGAAAAATGACTTATAAATAAGTCTCCCTAAATTATAAATTATAAATTTAATTTAATTAAAAATAATAAATTAAAAATTATGACCTTATAAATTAAATTTTTTTAGTGTTGTTAAAAAATTAAATTTACATATTAAATAAAATTATTTTTTTAGTGTTGTTAATTTAAAATTATATATTAAATAAAGGGAGCTTTTTTGATAAATCCATTTTCTAAGAGCTTTATTCCATCCAACCCATATTCTTTTTGATTATTCCATAAGGTCCAATTTGAGATAAGAAGACCAAAATACCCTTTTCATCTACTTATGTTCCATTTAGTTCACATTATTTTCTTATATTTCAATAAGTCCTATGGGTGACATAATTACCAAAATACCCCTAATGTGAATGTCCACACCGTCAATGTGAATGTTCATATCGTCAATGTGTAGGGGCCCAGCCCATGTCGATCCTCGTGGGTGCCCGAAAAAATTTGAGTCGGGCCGAGCTGGCCCACATGCCAAAAAAACAAGCCCAACCCACCTCGTTGATAATGTGAATATTCACATTGACAAGTTAACATTCACATTGATAGGAGTGTAAAATTGGCCCGCGGCTCGTGGGTGGCCCGAAGCCAGCCCGCCGCTTGGGGCGAGCCCGGGTCAGCCCATTTATAATGTGAATATTCACATTGACATATTAATATTAACATTGATAAGAGTGTAAAATTAGCCCGTGACCCGTGGGCAGCTCGAAGCCCGAGCCGAGCCTGTGCCGTTGACAATGTGAATATTCACATTGACATGTTAACATTTACATTGATAGGAGTGTAAAATTAGCCCGTGACCTGTGGCCAGCCCGAAACCCACCCACGGCTTGTGGGCTGCGCTGGGCGGGCCCGGCCCGACCCGTTGATAATGTGAATATTCACATTGACATGTTAACATTCACATTGATAAGAGTATAAAATTAACTGCGCCCGTGTTGCCGAAACCACCCGCGGCAGGTGGCGCTAAATGGGCAGGCCGGCCGACTGTTGACAATGTGAATATTCACATTGACATGTTAACATTCACATTGATAAGAGTGTAAAATTGACTCACGTCCCATGAGCAGCTCGAAGCCCGTGAGCAGCCCGGGGCGAGCCCGGCCTAGCTCGTTGACAATGTGAATATTCACATTAACATATTAACATTCACATTGATAGAAGTGTAAAATTGGCCCGTGGCCCATGGGCGGCTCGAAGCCCGCCCGTTGACAATGTGAATATTCACATTGACATATTAACATTAACATTGATAACAGTGTAAAATTGGCCATGACGGTGGCGACGGCTGCGACCGGGCGAGTGGGCAAACCATTGACAACGTGAATATTCACATTGACATGTTAACATTCACATTGATAAGAGTGTAACATTAACCCGTGCCCGTAGCGCCGAAACCCGCGTGGGCGACTGGCGAGGCGGCCTGTTGATAATGTGAATATTCACATTGACATGTTAACATTCACATTGATAAGAGTGTAAAATTGAGTCGTGTCCCATGGGCGGCCCGGGGCGACCCGGGTTTGGGTTCGGCCCTACCCCGGGCCGCGGGTGAGCTTCGGGCAGTGGACAAATTTTACACTCCTATCAATGTTAATGTTAATATGTCAATGTGAATATTCACATTGTCAAAGTTGAAATCTAGCCGGGCAGCCCATAGGCATGGGTCAATTTTACACTCATATCAATATGAATGTTACCATGTCAATGTGAATATTCACATTGCCAACGGGCCGGGCTCTCCCCGGCCTGAGGTCGGGCTTTGGGCTGCCCACGGGTCACGGGCTAATTTTACACTCTTATCAATGTAAATATTCACATTGTCAACAGGCCGGGCCGTGGGCAGGTTTCGGGCAGCCACGGGGCGCGGACTAATTTTACACTCTTATCAATATGAATGTTAACATGTCAATGTGAATATTCACATTGTCAACGTCTTGGGCCATGGCGCAGGCCAATTTTATACTCTTATCAATGTGAATGTTAACATGTCAATGTGAATATTCACATTGTCAACGGGCCAGATCGGGCCCGCCTCGGGCCGTCCATGGGTTGCGAGCAGGTTTCGTGCCGCCACGGGACGGGGGCCAATTTTACACTCCTATTAATGTGAATATTCACATTGTCAACGGGCCGGGCCGGGTCGGGCCCGCCCTGGGCTGCTGGCCAATTTTATACTCTTATCAATGTGAATGTTAATATATTAATGTGAATGTTAATATGTTAATGTGAATATTCACATTGTCAATTGGGGCCGAGTGCAGCGCCCGTACATGGGCCGTGGGTTTTTGGCGACCACGCGGCGGGCTAATTTTACACTCCTATCAATGTGAATGTTAACATGTCAATGTGAATATTCACATTATCAACAATGGGCAGTCCTCCCCGGCGTGACGATTTTGGCCATGCCCATGAGCCAATTTTATACTCTTATCAATGTGAATGTTAACATGTCAATGTGAATATTCACATTGTCAATAAACGGGCAGACGCCCGCCATGGCCCATGGCGGTTTTGCACCGCCACGGACGCGGGCCAATTTACACTCCTATTAATGTGAATGTTAACATGTCAATGTGAATATTCACATTGTCAATAATGGGACCTCCACTCATGAGCCGAGTTCGGGCATGGCAATTTTACATTCCTACCAATTTGAATTTTAAAATATTAATGTTCATATTATTAAATTGCTAATCGTTCAAAAAATATTTATAGGGGTATCAAAATTGAATATAAGGGCATAAGTGTCAAAGAAAATAGTGTAAATCAATAAAATGGACTTTATGGAATAAAACTATACATACATGAGACTAAATGGGTTAAAAAATTCCTTCATGGACTTCTTGAGTTAAAACACTTCTAAATTGGACTTATCAATAAAAATCCCTTAAATAAAAAATATAAATTATATATTAAATTTATTTAAAAATAATAAATTATAAATTATGGCCTTATAAATTAAATTTTTTTAGTGTTGTTGAAAATTTAATTTATATATTAAATAAAATTATTTTTTATTGTCATTAATTTAAAATTATATAATAAATAATAAATATAAATTATAAATTATAAATTTAATTTAATTGAAAATAATAAATTAAAAATTATAGCCTTATAAATTAAATTTTTTTAGTGTTGTTAAATTATAAATTATAAATTACAAATTTAAAATTATATATTAAATAAAAATTATAAATTATAAGGGTAAAATAGTCTTTTGAACATTTATCCTTATCCAGTCCGTCTAACCAAATATTAGATTCACTAAAAATAGTCCAATCCAGACATCTAATCCCATGACTAAACAAACATAGGATACAAATCCAATCTAACCAAATAATCCGGAGACAATGTATTGTGGGACTAACAGTCCGATAGATTATAATCCTCCCTTATCCAGTCCATTGTTTGTACGGACTAGATAAGGAGGGATTAGAATCCATCGGATTCGAGTCCTAGGACTGTGAATCCCCCGGACTATTTGGTTAGATTGGATATGTATCCTGTGTTTGTTTTTTTATGGGATTAGATGTCTGGAAATGACTATTTTTAGTGAATCCAACGTTTGGTTGGACGGACTAGATAGGATAAATGACCAAAAGACTATTTTACCCTGTTTCAATTGTTTACTAACTAATAGCAATATTAAACATATCTTTAATATTTTAATTATTTTTATCTAGATTAAATACAAATTTATTTTATTTTATTTTTTACACAATTAAATAAATTTGTTTTCTAAAAATTAAATAAATAAAATAAATAAAATATCAATAAAAATATATGTTATTTTTTAATTAAAATTTTAAATAAATTTGTTTTTAAAAATAATAATAATTGAACAATGAAATTAAATAAAACATCTAGTAAAATTTAAATAATGAAATTAAATAAAATATAAACAAAATTTTAAAATAAAACATCAACAAAATATCTATAAAAATTATTTTTAAAAAATTAAATAAATAAAACATCAATAAAATGTTAAATACAATTATTTTATTTTTAAATTGAGACATTTAAATTTTACTAAATATAATACATAATTAAATAGTAGATGGTCAAAATGGTCATTTTACCACCTAATATCAACATTGGATTGTCCCCCCCAAAACTATCCCACATCCTCCCTGGGATAGTATAATTCCCCATATGGGGGATAAGTAGTCTAGCCGGACTCCATGTCCGGCGAACTAAAAAAAAAACAAACGATGGACTACTCACTCATTCGGATAAGCAATCCGAATAGTGAATAATCCCCCCCCTAATCCCCCCAATCAAACACACCCTAAGTTTACTGGTAATAGAGGTGTAATCATATGCCTTTACGTAGATAACATGCTTATTTTTGGTATTAACAATGATGTCATTGAAAGTACTAAAGTTTCTTGTCGTCTAGCTTTAGTATGAAAGACATGGGCTTGGCAGATGTAATTCTGGGTATTAAAATCAAACGAGAGGATAATAATTTGATTCTTACCCAGTCACACTATATTGAGAAAATTCTTAAGAAATTTAATCAATATAATTGCACACCTATGTCTACACCTTTTGATTCAAATTTGAAATTGTATCCTAATACTGGAAGAGCTGTTGATCAGCTAGAATATGCAAGAGTAATAGGTAGCCTGATGTATGTTATGACTGCACTAGACTTGATATTGCATTTGCAGTAGAAAAACTTAGTAGATACACTAGTAATCTGTCACGACCCAAACCCGCCCCTATGGGTTTAGCATCGTAACCGGCCAGTAATCCGAGATTACCGAAGGCCTATATGATAAAGAAGTATAAGATCTGAGGGCATGGCGGAAGATTATCTGATAAATAAATAATGTCCAATGAGTGATGATCTGTATGCCAAAAAGATTTTTCATGCATATAAACATTGATGCAAGCGATTATGCACAATATTTACAATTACTCGATCTGAGGACCTTATCCCTACCATGATGCAAGACAGATCTATCTAGTCATACAAAAGCGATGCAGGCGAGCGGGTAATAAAACACCCCTAAGCCATAGCTTGGCGGGCTCGGAACCTCGCATGATGAGGCACGGTAGTTGGCTTGACAAAGCTGGAGTTTACCCGGCGCCTAGCTTTGATCCGGTGCTGTACACCTACATATATATATGAGCGATGAGCTAAAGCCCGATGAATAACATAGTGCGTAAAGGGTTTAGAATGAATGTCTTCTGATAATAAGCGGTTCATTTCAATCGATATATCGGTTGTTGATCTGATAATAGTCATATGTGGTACATCCATTAGCATAACGATGAAATGAGGTCTTAAAATACCGAGCAGTAAATGATGGCCATCAATCGATGTGATAGTGGTCTCACGAGGAAGCGAAGATCTCTGTATGATAATAGTAAGCGATAGGTGCTAAGGATGCCTGATGCATTGAATATAGGACATATATTCATTCGATAAACAATATCGATTCGAGAAAGTTCGATTCGATATTGAAGATAATCATTTTGAACATATCTTTACACAATTGTTACTCACGAGTTCTAAGCTTCTGATGAACTAGAGTGTCTCCTCGAATGCCAACCCTATCTGATTATGATTGAACACACACTAAGTTTCACGGTTGGGAAAGATAATAACTTAATCCCTAAATTTGCCTCGGTGTGTTCTACATCCATATCCTCTTTAAGATGCCTTAAACTAGGCCTAAGAATGCCTAGGATGGGATGAGGATGCAAAGATGCACTTGTAAAATATTTTACAAAATTTCTTTGGCAGGGTCTCGCTTCGGCGATTCCTTCTTTCGGCGGACATGCAGATAAAGGATCTCGCTCGGCGTGAATTCATCGCTTGGCGGATGTGTACTCTGATAAAAATACTGGATGCTCAAAATTTACGCTCGATGCTCGCTCGAGCGTGAGACACAGCTCTTCGCTTGAGCGTAGGTCCCTTCGCTCGAGCGTACGCCTGCACGCACCAAGATTTTGAGAGCTTGAAATTTACACTCGAGCCACCATTTCGTCGCTCGAGCGTGGCTCAGAGAAAATGGTGGTCGCTCAAGCGTAGAAGCCAAATTCTGGAATTTTCAGATTTGCCTCCCAAGCTCAAACCAAGCATTCCTAAGCTCAAAACTCGACCTCTTGGGCCCAAATTCTGGAAAACACAACTAAACTCAATATACAACAAGTTTCAAAGCTCAATTTGGAAATTTAAAAATCAAGGGTGAGTCAATTAAATCCAAATTTCAAACTCATTTTCATGAACATAAAGAACATAAAGAACATGCATGAATTCAAATCATTTCAAAGCTTCAATTTGATGCTTTAGTGAGCCAATTGTTCCAAAAACAAGTTGAAAACATGGACCATTGCAAAATTATGAACATGCATGTACCATTCCATGAAGGACAACTCTAAAACTTCAAATTAAAGGTATGCATGCATGAACTAGACTCCAATTTGACATATATGGACCAATTCAAGGCTCAAATCACTAAGGATACAAGAACTAGGCATGAACAAGCTTAAACACAACAATGAGAGGTTAAATCCCTTACCTAGAGCTTCAATTTCAAGTCTAGAGGCCCAAATAGGCAATTCTCTAACAATTACTTCAAGATTCCAAGCAATCTTCTCAAGAACAATTCAATTCTCATTCTCACTCTCTCAAGGTCGGTTGAGACAAGAAATGGGAGAAGAAATGTTTTGTTTGAGTGTAATATAATGGTCTCAAAAGTGGGTAGATAGTGGCCACTAAGTGGTCTAATTGTAAATAAGTTCAATTCATGTAATTTACCAACATTTAATCTAATTTAATCATACTGAATCAATTTTCAGATAATTACACCATAAAATTACATAAATTCTAACTAACACAGAACATCAATCAATTTCGGATTCGGCCGCCGATAAGGCCTTCAATTTGCAGTTTAAACACAGAAAACTGAACAGATAATTAAACACTCGAACAGATAAACATGCAATTAAATAGATCTGATCAATCGATTAGTTTGGATCTCGATCGGTCGGTCCGATATTTTAATCAGTTCAATTACTTCTCATAATCAGTCTCAGTTTATGATGTCAATAGTTTATCGATGAATCGGCGACGAGGTTGTTACATAAACCCGGCGGTGTGCGTTGGCGTGGTTAGGTTAGGTACTTGAGGAAAACAATAGACTATGGACTGGTCTATAATGGCTATCCAATAGTGCTAGAAGGATTCATGGATGCCAGTTGGATAACTAATTGTGAAGATCACTCGTTCACGAGTGGTTAGTAAAATGATGAGCTATCTCCTAGGGTTCTAAGAAGCAAACATGCATAACAGACTCAACCATGGCGTCTAAGTTTGTAGCGTTGGCTCATTGTAGTAAAGAGGCAGAGTGGCTAAGGAATTTCTTGTTAAAGATTAAAATATGGCCAAAACCTATGCCATCAATATATTTGCATTGTGATAGTGATGCAACTCTATCACATGCCTATAGCCATGTCTATAATGGAAAGTCCAAGCATATAAGACTAAGACATAGCTGTGTCAGGCAGTTAATCACAGAAGGTGTGATTACCATTAGTTATGTAAAATCAAGTGAAAACTTGGCTGACCCCTTAACAAAGGAACTTACAAGGGATTTGGTGTAGAAAACATCAAAGGGGATGGGTCTTAAGCTCACTTAACATAATCACTCCTATTGGAAACTCGACTCAATGCTTGAAAAATATCAAGTCTTGAGTTCAATGAGCCCAAGTACACCATATGTCGTGATTGCAAGCACTTAGTTTTATTTCATTTTCATCCCAAGATTGAAGTGCCTGGTACATGTAATGTGAAAAGAAGAGGATGAGTTAGCAAACTCTTAATAAGCTTACAACTATGTTGTTAGGGTACTGTAAATTACAGGGGTACTCTCGGTAAGCTTACCTATGTAAGTGTAGGAGGTGGTGCCGCTTCCTATGAGTCCAAGGGCTTGATTCTAGAGCGCTCATGAAATAGGATATAAACACAAGGCTAATCCACATGTCGGTTTGTTTTAATACTTGAGGTAACATGTACTGTGCATGAGACATGTCTGGTTAGTTGTATAAGATCGCTAGTTCAAAGACAAGTCTATTATGCCATCTTGACTAACTTTGAGGTGTCTTTACTAAGTGAATGATTCAAATCGTAAGATATCTTCACCTGTGCATAAGGCTGCCAAGTGAACCAAGAGTCATCATCTGGTATTTTGAAAATGGTGGGGGAATGTTGGGAAATTTTTAAAATGGGTTTTCAAAATTTATTGTTTAGTTTTTGGGTGTTTTTAAAACCTTCCATGTTTTTCTTTGGAAAGTATTAATTAAGCTTAGGGACTTTGTCCCACATCAGAAAGAGAGAAAAATATAGAGCACTTTATAAAGTGCTATATAAAAAATTCCTTTGAATATGGAATTGTGAGGTGAAAGCTAATGTGCATGCACTCACATCGCAAGGATGGTGCTCCGCACCATCCACACACGCATGGATAGTGGGCTGTGTGGCGTTTTGATGGCGCACTTTGCACTTTGCACTTAGCACGGACGCATCGGTGCCATGAGGGCGCTTTCCTATTTGCATCAAATAGGTTAGAGTGATGACGTGGATCTAACATGGCATGGGTGACGTGGAATACAGTCAACTCTACGTGGCAGTGACGTGGTGTCCGTTGGCGATGAGTCAACCAATCGATCGAACGGTTGTGTGTTCAATCTAGAGCGAATTGATCATAGCCGTTGATTGGAGATACGCGCGATCATACGGTTGAGATGGTACCCGATCGTGATCAAGTGTCATCAGTCAAGGCAACTATTCGGTGTAAGAATGATATGTACCATAGATCGTCGATCCAACGGTCAGATCTGATCAGATGCGATCAAGGGACATGACCATTCGATTAGATCTATCAAGGCCTATAAATAGGCTGCGAAATCAATCATTTCATTCAATCTAAAAAATTCAGAATTCATTCTTGTAATTATCTCTCTCTCTCTCTCTTTCTTTCTCTCTCCCTCTTTCCCTCTTGATTTAGAGTTTTCGATCAAGAGTTTCTTAAGCAAATTTCTGTTTTTCTTACTGGTAATCAAGTTTTGCAGATTTGATTATCAGTGTCTTAATTTTCTTGATTATATCAAGAGTTTTTTGATCTATTGTCGTCAGTGCAGACGTTGATAAACTTGATCTTTAGATCAGGCTTCATTGTATTTTGGAGGTGAATTTGCTATAACCCCCTACACACTTTTTGGTGGGTGCAAATATTGTCTCTAGAAAAGCGACTAAGTAACGCAACTTAAAGCATCATATTTCTGTTCTACATAGACACAATCATCGCCAAATTTTGAAGACTCAAAGACCACCAACTGAAGAATTCAAGACGAATTGTTCCAACATATATGTATATGTATGAGAGGAATTTGATTTTCTTCAATAAAAAAAAATTAAATTAAAATGGGTTTGGATTTGTATATATATATGCACATGATTAAGAAAAATATACATATGTATATATATATGTACACATGATCAAAAAATATGTTTGTTCAAAGATGTGTTTGTTCAATTGATCAGAGATGTGTTTGTTCGTCCTGTGAGAGAAGATGGATATGGGTGGTGGTTTGAGGGGAGGAGAGAGAGAGAGAGAGAGAGAGATGAAGAAAAAAAAGGTTGAAAATAGAATGACATCTTTTGTAAATTTGAAGAGGTAAAAAGGGTATTTTCGTCATAAAAACAGACTCACTCTCTATAGAGGCACGTGACTTTCACATTCTGTTATCTTAGACAGAAAAGCTAACTATGCGTTTTAGTCCATCAACCACAGGGGGGTTATGTGGTACTTTCCGAATGTTAAGGGGGTAAACTGCACTCGACTCAAACCACATGGGGGTAAAGTGAAGTTTGTCCCAAAAAAAAATTTAAAAAAATCAGATAATACTTTATGGGTGTCTATCTAAAATCTTAATCCAACATTTTTAAAGTTTTACATTTAAAAAAAATTACAAAATGCCATGCTCAATTTCTATTGGATCATGTTTCATTTTACAAAGAAGAAGAAGAAGAAGATGAAGATGAAAAAGGTCAAAAATAATAAATAAACAATCAAATAAGTGTTAGCATTTATCAGATAAATGTTTGCTTAAAAAAAATAAAATAATTGATTTGTATTTTTAAAAAACATGATGTTAAAATTTAAAATTTAAATTTCCTATGATATCTTTAGCTCATTATCTCTATCCAAAAATTAAAATTTGAAGTTAAACACTAACCTTCAAAATATGGGTATGTTTGGTTTGGCTTTGTAGAGTGATTTTGGAAATTTTTTTTCTAAAAAACTTGTTTGGTTTGTAGTTTTTCCAAAACAATTTCCAAAATCACTTGCTCTCTTTTACACATCAATCAATTACTTTTTCTTTCTCATCTCTCATTTTCAATCATTTTTTCTCTCACACACATCTACTCAATTACAACAAAATATCAAATCATTCCAAACTTTCAAACTCCAAAACTACTTTCAAAATACACAACCAAACAAACCCAAAAAATTTATAAACTCTCTCCCCAAGATAATTTTTAAAAACTACTCTCTCAAAACCAAATCAAACATATTTAAAGTTTCCATATAAATTTGAACATCCACTAACAAAACCCAACATTGGAAACAAACCCCCCAACAACGTCCCTCATTTTTTCCTCTCTCTCCCCACACAGTGGTGATCCTAAAAATTTCTTTAAGGTATTAATATTTTATATCTCTTAAATCTAATAGTTTGTTTATTTTTCCTCTCTAGGGAGGATTGTAATATGAATAATGTTTGAGACCCCCTTTTGGAGAGACCCCCACCACCCCCACAATGATGTGGACCAATGATATGTTTGTATTATCAACAATGATTAAGACCCCATTTTTTGGAGACCCCCACAACCCCCTTTGGATTTTAACCATTGATTGTGTGGGCTCCACACATACATAAGTGGGTCCCACATATACGTCAATGGTTGAGATCCAAAGGAGGTTGTGGGGGTTTTCAAAAAAAAGGGATTCCAAACATTTTTCATTTATTTATTTTTTTTCTTTTTCTTACTTGGACCAATCACAAGTGAGTGGAGGTTGTGGGGATATTGTTTTGTGGGCGTCTAAATCATATGTTGTAATATATATGGAGCTTTACAAACAATCCCTTGAGGTCAATCATTTTTTAATTGAAATCTATTTAAAGCCATAAAATTTCATGTAATTTTTTCATCTTTATTCTATTATATATTTTAATGATAGATCTTTTTAAGCAATATGTTCAAATTCATATAAATTTACATACGGTCTATATACATTTACATAAAATCTACTTAGGTGTGATAACTTTTTCACGCAATTACTCTAGCTTTATAGATTTTTGCATGTAATTTGTGATAGTGCTTGAAAAGAAATTTTATGGAATAATTCATGCATATTACAATTATCAATCATTTCATTTTAACTCACTAAAATATATATATATATATATATTATGCATGTTTCTCAAATATATCATTTGTCCTATAATATTTGGTATAATTATTACTATACATTTTTAGTCTCTTCTATTGATCTAATTATTAGTTACATATGATATCTTTTTTTGGGTGGGTAACATATGATATCTTAAAAATTCATTTCAATGGTTGATTGCAATTATTAAATTGATATAGGTTTTTTTTCTATTCTTTTAATTTTTTTTCTTGTATTGTTTTTATTCTCACTTTTGTCTATTCTATTGTTTATGTGAGAACTTTATCAATAAATTTTGTGGTATAAAAATTATCAATATTTAGTTTGAATATTTATTCATATATATATATATATATATATTTGGATCGGCAAAAGTCAGTTATTAGATATTATTCATATTATTTAGTTTAAGTATGAGATATTATGGCTCTTTTTATTAAATGATTAGTTTTAAATTAAGACATTTCTTCTTAATCTTATTTCCTTTTGGAAAAAAAACTTAAGACTCCTTGTGGGAAAAAAACTGACGAACTAATAGTATCAATTTGGTTTCTATTGAATCATCCTTTAATCATGTTTGCTAAATTTAAAAATTAAAAACAACTATCTTATTGATATAAGTAACATAATTTAATGGGGTTAGACATTACTACAATTCAATATCTATTAGCTAAATTTAAAAAATTAAAATTTAAAACATCTATTACATGGGACATAATCCAATTGAGTTAAACATTTTGACTGTAACTTAATCATAACTATTTATTAAACTTAAAAAAAAAATTGAACATTAAAAATACTTATCTTATTCTACTATAAAAAAATAAAAATAAAAACACCTAATTTTTTTTAGATGATGAAAACACTTAAGTATTAGATAAATTAATTGGCATATGTGGTCATGATCAATTGGATCAAATATTTGTCTATATTTCAATCATAACTATTTAATTATAAAAATGTAATAAATATAAAAAAAAAATCATAATCATTAGACTATTTACTTGTCGCCCAATGTTCACTAAAAAAAAAAAAAATTTCTTATAACATGAAGGTTCAAAATTTAGAACACCCAACAACATAAGACCTAATTTTGATTTATATTTTACTAAAAATTACCACATTAATTCTTTATCATAATCAAAATCTACTAATTCCACCATATTAAATTTACATCACAATTAAAATCACATATCTTTTTTTCTTTCAAATTTAAATATTTTAAATAAAATATTAAAAATAAAAAAAATATATATAAATTAAGATTGTGCGATATATATATATACTTTAAAAAGCTTTATTATTTTTAATTTATATATAAAATTTTGACTCTCTGCAAAGGTTTTATGCTAGTTTGAGACTCCCTGCAAAGGTTTTATGCTAGTTTGAATTTATATGTAAAATTTTGACTCTCTGCAAAGGTTTTATGCTAGTTTGAAGGGATGATAATGTAATTTATCTAAAAATTAGTACTAATTATATTTATAATTTTAGCTTAATTTAAAGAAGGAAAAATCCGTCTGGGATCCCTATCTAACTTTTAGTAATGGATTAGGTCCACAATCTGTTTTGTTGTGGTCTAAGGTCCTCGCGTGCCTTATATTACCTCTTTATCATCCTCCAACCTAGTTTGGAACTCTGCAAATGAAAGTTTGCATTTCCTAATTGCATCTCTGAAGCTCCAAGATCTCTGGTCGGAAAGTCTGTTGTCGGCGGTTGGATACACACCGAAGGCGAAGGCGGCGTTAGGGCTGAGGGCGATGGCGTCTGTCGTCGGCGGTTGGAATCATCCCAGCTTTCCTCGCATAGGCGAAAATCCCACCGGCCTCAATAGCAGGCCAGCATCCCGATTGGCTTCATCGATACTCCTTTCGGTCGTATGATTAATCAACTTGTTCTCTCCGAGCTCAATGGTCACCACATCGATCTTACTCTCACAAATCCTGCCTCCGATTCAGCGGATACACCTCGCCCGGTAGCTTGAGTTCTGAAGAATATCTGGCGTGGGACTCGCCGCCGCCCTACTCTCGCGCCTCGGCGCCCGGAAGCGTCTTTGGCGGGGCGATTATGACGAAGTTGTCATGGCGATAGCGATGGAGTACTTGGATTTGAGCGGTTGGGGTCCATGAATCGGATCGGGGAGGATGGAGACTAATGGGGCGTGGGCAGGAGCTTCTTGTATTCCTTGGGGTTGGAGGGACTAGGGTTAGGTATTGGCGAGATGATTTGGTTGGTGTCGATGTTGTTGCCAACGACGTGGCAGTCCGTGGAGTCGAATTTCTGCGGGTTGAGACAATTCTTGTGTCTTTTACGTATTTTTGGAAATTTCTCTGGGTTGTGTAGTCGAGAATAGGGGTACTTTCGGTAGCCCGCAAAATAGGCCGAGTTTTTAGGGTTTGAGCAACTATATCTTATGTCTGGGCGGACTGGCTGATTTTTATAGTGTAATTATAGTCGGGCGGGCTTGAGGCAGACCAATGCCAGCAGAACAACTGAAACAATTAAATTTAATATATTATATAAATTATATAATATATAATATATAATATATATAATTTAATAAATTATATAATATATATAAATTAAGTAAAGAGTTAGTCTTAATTTTAATTTTTATTTTTGGTGACGAAAATAACTTTGAATAATTCTCAATTCTTTGTTAATTATCAATTCTACCTACAGGTTTCAAAACAAATCTACCTACAAGTTTCTGAGCAATTCGGGCTAACCCGAGTTCAAAATACAAAGCTTGGGTCGGGCTTGAGCAGCAAAGCTTGGGTTCATGTTGAACTGGCGGGCTTGGTTGGCACACAACTAGTCGAGAATTCTCTAGGTTGAGAGAATTACTGTAGAAAGGTTTGTCTTGGAATTTCTCTGGGTTGGGAAATTTCTCTGGTTATCTGTCTATGAGTGTGTTTTGGTTAGCTCCTCAGTTCATCATCCTTGGGATTGGATATGGGTTTACAGTTGTTGGCCTACAAGAGTATTTCTATGATCAAATTAGAGTTTTTGAATCTGTAATAGGTTTCATTGCATTTTTCTAGGTATCAACATTTGTTTAACCCCCCTCTCTCTTTCTTTATTTAATGTGTTTTGTGTGTGCATTGTTTTTGGGCGGAGAATTACGAAATTGAGTCTGTAGACTTCTAGAAATTTAGTCGAGATTTAAATTTCTCTGGACCAAATTCTCTGGATCGAATTTCTCTAGTCTAGAATTTCTCTGGATCAAGGTTGAAGGACCTTAGATATTATGAATATATTATTGATGGACCTTAGGCATTATAAAAATATTTAGTGTCTTTTATCTTTATAAAATCATAATACGCGAAAAAAAAATACCTTTAAAGAATGATGGTGTAATATATATTAATTAATATCTAACCAATGTACCAATATCAGTTAAAATATTATTATTGATCTCACTTATTAATCAATACTATGATATTATTATTGATCACACTTATTAATCACATTATAAATATTAAAAAAAATAAAAATAAATAAATAAATAAAATTATTCATTACTCTTTCAAGAATAGTTTTACGAGGCCTTTCTCTCTCATCTGCATTAAAGGCGGGCGACCATTTACTCTTTGACTTTATTTCTAAGCACACTCACTCTCTCTCTCTCTCTCTCTCTCTCTCTGTACAATACTGCATTTCCATGTCAACAATGGCGTCCTTTTGCCACTTGCAGTTCTAACAATTTCTTGCTCCTTACTCCTTCTTTCATTGACCCATCACTTTACTGCTTGTATCACTCATCTTTGCAGACTCTCACATGTTCTATGTAATTCTCACTGTTCATCTTTGCCAGAACTAACCTTTTCAAGACTCGAATCTCTTCGAGCTTTCTCTCAGATCTAATAGACTTTGATTTTGAAGACATTCTTTCCGGGGCTTCGAATTTGTTCATGTGGTCGAGTGCGAGGAGTTTAATCACATTCGTTAGGGGTTTTGTGAGATATTGAGGCGATTCGAGTTAAGATTACTGCGTTAGGGTTTTTATTCGAAAATGGAGGGGCGTGTGAAGAAGTTCCGGCAAGTGAGTCCGGAGAGGGCAAAAGTTTGGACTGAGAGGTCTCCCAAGTATCAGCAAATTCGGAAAGTCCCTGTAGTTTACTATCTCTGCAGAAATCAACAGCTCGAACATCCACATTTCATCGAAGTCCCTCTTTCTTCACCAGATGGCCTCTACTTGAAAGGTACAACACACACACACACACACATTTATATATTTATGTATTTTAATCTGTGACTGATTTTCAGGTATTGAAAATTTGTGTAGTGTTGTAGATATGATTGACAGGCTTAATGTTCTGAGAGGCAAAGGCATGGCTTCTATGTATTCATGGTCTTGCAAAGGTTAAACCAATGTAGAATTAAATCCATAGTTTGTTGTTTTTTAAAAAAAAAAAAATAATAATAATAATAAAAAATAAATATCAGTATTTGGTTTCGTTTGGTTGCAGAAGCTACAAGAATGGGTTTGTGTGGCATGATCTTTCTGAAGATGACTTGATTTTTCCTGCTCATGGAAGTGAATATGTTCTCAAGGGTTCTGAACTCTTCCAAGAATGTAATTCAGGTGAACAAGTTACTTGTTCCATGCTTATGAGCTTACACATTCACATATAATTTGGCTTTTTAGTTGCTGAGGAAATGTAGGGGAAAATAACATAAAAATGTGAATCATAGGATTTTTATTTTGATAATAAAATAAAGAACTCCTATTTTTTTTTCTTTAGAATGTAAAGACAAAGCACTTCATTCCATTAAACATGTTGTACCAATTTGCTTGGCTGAGCTGACCTTTTACAACATTAGGGCTTGTTTGGTATCATATTGGTATTGGAAACATTTTCCATTTGTGAAAGAAAGAAAGGCGGAGCAATTGTTTGGCTGCCTGAAACTTAATTTTTGGAGATTTCTCTGCCACAACACGCCAACATAAACTGCTAGAGACGTTACGGGCTGTCTAGTAGACACCTTCAAAAACTGGTTAAAAATTCGGAGTTTTTTAAAAAAATTTTTAAATTTTAAAAACACTTAATATATACATATGAATCTACATTTATGCTCTTTTGAAAGAGGCAAAAATTGTAATTTATATTTTCCTAGTTATTGGGATGTTCAAAAGTATGTGATAAAATTAAAAAAATAAAAAAGCGATGGCAAATGTGCTGTTGGGATTTAAATTTCTGTTTCTATTATTTTCCTAAGCATAAGGAAGTTCATTACAAAAGAAGCTATATCCTTGAATTTTTATTTTTATTTTTGGTTTCAGGTCGTTTTAGTCCTGCTGGAAATGTTAAATTGCAGAATCCAAAACAATTACCCAAACCAGCATCTTCAAGGAGTCATGATGATTCTTCATCTTCTTCAAGCATGAATGGGAGAGAGACAAAGCATTCCCAAGATGATGATCTTTCTCCTCCAGTTCGGCGTTCTGGATCGTCTGGTGTATCCCCAGAATCCAGGGATGGGAAAAGCTCCCCTTGGAATGGTGCTCTAAGCTTGACAGAGTACAAGGTTTACAAGTGTGATGGTTTGGCTGATGCTTCTACTCAGACAGAGGATAATGCAAGCAGGACTAGCAAAGCTCGAGACTTGCACGAGGGGTGTTTCAACGGATGATGGGTCATCAGAACCTGAGAGAAATGAGTCTTGTCAAAACCATGTTCCATGTGTGAAAGAGACTTCCAATTTTCCAAGGGATTCAATTTCCCCACCAGCATCTTCATCCAGTGCTTCTTCGTCCGGTGAGAAGACTGAGACCTTAGAAAATCTGATCAGAGCTGATGCTAGTAAGATCAACAGCTTTAGGATAACTGAAGAGGAGGAATATCCAATGCCATCTAGTTCAAAGCTCAAGGCTTCAAACATGTTGATGCAATTGATCTCCTGTGGATCAATTTCAGTGAAAGATCACAGCTTTGGCCTCATCCTAACTACAGGCCAGGGTTTTCACATTCAAAATTTCCATCCCCATTGTTCTCAACATCGCTGATCTTGGGAGAGTTCAATTGCTTAACAGAGAACCCAAGGCTCATGGGTCTGAGGTTGGAAGATAAGGAATACTTCAGTGGGAGCTTGGTTGAGACAAACATGCTCAAGGAAGGAGATGGGTTTACTGCTCTGAAGCGATCATCTTCTTATAATGCTGACAGGTTAATCTGCTTTCCAAACTTATCTAGCAAGACTAGCATTGTCCGTTGTCTTTGCATTTTGCATCAGTGAAGAAATAGTTATAGTAATATACTCACGATGAGGAGCTAAATGCTCTCTTATGTTATCTTGTTGCAGTCTTTCTGTTGCATTGTTAAGCCTTTAATTACATGTTCTGCCTTTAGCTTGATTGTATTAAAATTTGTTGATTTAGTTAGGTAGCATGTGAATGTTAAATGGGAAAATGCTTCATTGGTTAGAAGAATACCAGAGGATGTTATTCATCCTTTACAGTGAATTAGTTATTCACATGAATCCTCATCAAAAAATTGTATTTCTTATTTTATGGGGCCATACCCATAATTTGTTTTAAATTTTGAATAATATCTCCTTAAGGAACCTGAAATGACCCTCATCAAGAGCGGAGCTCTATATATTAATTATGGTGGATGACTATTTGGAATGAAATCCTCAAGCCTTATATATGCAACAAAATCAACAAGGCTTCATTTATGGAAATACATGGACTTTATGCCCGTGGCTGCCTAAATTGACCTCTAGTAAATTTTTGAATTTGCATTAACCTTCCATTTAGAGTCTCAAGTGGCAATACTTGATGAAAAATGAGGAAAATACTTACAAGTACACATAGTGGAATATTATACGGATGAATGATTGGATCAGTAAAAAACTAGTGCATTTTTAGAATTATGTAACTGCACACAACATATATATATATATATATATATATTGGAGGAGGAGGAAATTCTGTATTTTCTTTCTTGGAGAGTAGAGTTTTGGCCAACAATTCTCATAGATCTGCTTGAGTTTGCTGTTCCTTACATGGTGTACTCTGATAGCATCTAATAATTTTCAGCCACTCATACTAAAAGTTGGAAATTATTAGGTAATGCAGGAGTTGTAACCAATTGGATTCAGCTGCAGACAAAGAGCAAACAACATCAGCGTGTGCACAGTGCATCCCGCGGGTAATAAAGGCTTCCCTGAGCAAGCAGCTAAGAAGTGAATCAATGAAATCCCCTGTTTCCGAGGGACCAAGGATCTCTTCTGATGGAGTTGACAGCTCACGATCCATAGCTCCTGGCATATCTGGTGGGAGCAGCAGAAGAATCACAGAGCCATTGTTGGGGAAGAAACAATTGAAAAAACTAGATTCCTTCAGAGAAGAGAAGGGAAAGGTGATCAAAATCGAAGAAAGTTAAGTCTCGATATTTCTCCCCATTTCACAGTAGACACTGAACTAACAATGTGTCTGTTACTTTTCCTGTTCAAGTTGGTTGAGATTTTTGTTTGATTCCCTCCTCAACAGGCTTGCTTCAGGAGCTCGGGTTATAATCCGATCCACAGCACCTTGTGACACTAATGGCAACTCTTAGACAACATTTTGATTTTTGGAGGTTGAACAAAGGATGTGCTGTTTCTATGTAGGAAGGCATGTGTTCATTGTGTAACTGTTTGAAACTTTTAAATTCCAAAGAAATGGTGAGTGAATGATTTTGTAAATTTGAAATGAGTGGGAGAAGAAGAGCAAATCCCTTTTTTGAGTAGCTTTTAATACAGCTTTCTTGGATGAGATTGTTCCTTTATTTATTTTATTCATTTTTTTGTTTAGGTGTTTTTACTTGCACAGAACAATTACATAACCAAAAGCAATCCTTTCACATGATTATAGCATCCACAAAAAGGTGAATACAGACGGTTTCTGTAACAAGTATGATTAGTTAAGTAATTTTTTTTTTTTTTTTAAATCATATTTTTATGTGGAAAAGTCACATTGTGGTAAAATATATTAGTTGTTTTCAATAAGAAAAATGATATATAAGTTTATTTTTTAGATTTGCTTTCTAAATTCAGTGATGTGTTAAAAAGATGATTAGTTTAATTATGAATCAATTATTTTTTTGATACATCATTGAATTTAAAAAGTAGGTCTAATTTTGAGGTTTAAACAGGATGCTCTTCCAATATTAAGTAGATTTCATATGTGATAAAATGAGATCAGTTAAGTATAATTACATTGTGGTGGCGAGGGAAACTAATTTGATTGATAAGTAGATTAACAAAATTCACACTTTTTTAAAGAAATTTTTACAATGCAAAATCTTCATACACCGTATTCTTTACAGGTGACACCCCAGTGACACGGGGATTGGACTGAAATAAAAAAAAAAAAAAAATGACCAGTGGGGGTGCCCCACGTCACTGGGGTGAACCCCCACAGGTGTATAAGGGAAGGCTCTTTTACAATTCTCCCCTTTTGGCATTCAATTTTAACAAATGCTCTCTTTATTTGAAACTTACAACTAATAAGATTTGGTGAGTGTATGTGGATGTGGTGCACCGAAACCAATACTGATGCAGCACCATATCATAAATCCTCTCAGACGACATGGGATTCCTGTGTCGTGCCCCGCTGAAAAGTAGAGGAGGAGGAGGAGGAGGCTAGGAACTTCTGTCGCTGACTCGAGAACAAAAAGGTCCAATTTTGAAGTCAAAAAGGCTAAAACAGTATAATAATTCATGCCATGCAGTGCGAATCAATTACTCTTCTCATTACAACTTTGATTAATTTTTGTCGGGCAATTCAAATTATTATTTTATTTTTAGATAAAATACATTGACATCTCCTAAGTTTATATTTATTATAGTTCTTCCTTTATTTTTTGAAAATTACATTCATTCCTTAAGGTTTAAAATTTTATTACAGATTGCTCCCTCAATTAGTTGACTATTAAGTCAATTAACAAATTTTACTGATGTCAGCAATTTAATTTTTTTAAATACTAATTTTGCCCTCACTGGATGAATTACATTGACACCCTTCACATTTTAAATCTCTTCCCTAAGGTTTAAAGTAGCATTACCCATTGCCCTCTTAGTTAGTATTAGTTGAAAAATAAAGTCATTGAAAAAAAAATTAATTGGAAAAAAATTATTTAAAAAAAATTAATTGAAATTTTTTTTTGTTAGTCAAATTTTTAAATTTCTGTTTAAAAACTAATATAAACTCATTTTTTGAATTTACGTTTTTTCCTCAAATTTACAAACTTTGACAACCATTTATAAACTAAAAAAATTATCAAATAAGTTTTTATGGCGGTTTTAAAATTTTTGTAAATATAAATTGGCGAAAGCGAAATATTTACCAAACAAGCCTCGAGATGGTAAAAAAATCATAAAATTAACAAATAATTAAATAAGTTACCAACGTAAGAAATGACTTATCAAAAATTACTTAGGCTATGTATGGTTTGTTTTTTAATTTTTTTTTATAAAAAATTAAAAATTAATTTGGTTAAGAAATAAAAAAAAAAAAATAATTATCATTTTTATATAATTTTTATCTTTTGAGTGGTTAGAAATAATTTTTTATAAATTAAATATATTTTTTCATATTTATTTTTATTAAATTAGTTTTTTTTTTTTTAAAATGTCAATGAGGGATTTGTATTAAATTGAAATCTCAGAGGTATCAATGTAATTTATCTTTTAAAGTATATGTAAAGGTTAAGGGTAAATATATCATTTTAACTTAAAAGTTAACACCGTTAAATAATTACACTGACAAGGGAGGTCAGTGTAATTTTTTAAATGTACGGAAAGAAACTGTAATAAATATAAATTTTAGAGGGCATCAGTGTAATTTACCCTTTTCCCCCCATGAATTTGGATATTGTCCTACATGTATAGGAGTAGAAGTCTGTTCTACGAGAGTTCAGTTTTTCTAAATTCAAACAATTTAAAATAACCTAGTGTTGCTTTTTTTTAAAACATAAATTGTTAGATTACACCATAATAAAACTATTAAACAGTGGTCTTTATGCCCTCTAAATCCAACCTTTTCTCTGGCAAAGATGGGATCGGATGGGTGTTACTAGAAAAAGTGAATATAGAAGTAAGGATAGGGGGGTTGTTTGAATTTGAAATTTAAAGCAAAGTAAAACTAGGGAGTGGACTGCCAAAAAAGTTGCAGCCAACTCACTTGTGTTTTATATATATACAGAGAAATCGAGGCAGAGAAGAAGAAAGGTTGACAGACAAAATGAGTTGCTCTGGAAGGACTTTACGTCTGGGAGAAGTAAAAAATTATAACTAATATAAAGAGAAAAAATGAGTGAAAATATTAATTAGTACTAGAGTTGGTATGTTAGTGGTTTTTATAGAGAGTGCAAGTGATACTTGCATTCTTATAAATTTTTATTTACACTTTAGAAAATTATTTAGGGTTGGTTTGGGAAGTGAGTTAGCTTTTTGACTTTTTGACTTTTTTAGTCAGGGCTAAAAAATTTGGTTTGGGAAGGATTTTTGACTTTTTTTTGTGAGAAGAGTGTAATGATTATGGGTTTGATGTGATATTTTGTTTGTTGTGTCTAAAATAATCTATTTTGTCTTTTGTGGCTATTTTAGCCACCAACGTCTATATACCTTGAAGTCAACCCAGTGATGGTGGCCTCATATTCTTTGAAACTAAAAAAAAAAAAAGTTTTTGGTCCACTCGGAGTGGCGGCCCTTATTCTTGAAACTCAAAAAAAAAAAAAAGTTTTTTGGTCCACTCGAGTGACACCTCCTTGAAATTCGACCGATGGGGAAAGCATTCATTTTAGTACAAATCTTCTTATAAGCAGACCTAAGTTTTAAAACAATGTGTTTTAATAGTTTTTGTGGGGATATAATTTTTGAATGACAACCGTGGCGAGGTGGCACCAAAGTGTCGGTGAGGTGCCGCGTGTTACATCATGACAGCGAGATAATCTCGGCTAAAGATATTTGCAAAGATACTAGAATCGGGATAAGCGGATAAGGGACAAGGGTCCTAGAATGAGAGAGGACTTCAGTTCGGATAAAGATAAGACTCTTAGAGAGTTTATCCCAATCTTATTGGGAGTCTAGGATTAGCATTGTGTCAGAGTCCAATGAAGTGAGATTTCTATTGGGATTAGGGCAGTATAGGCTATAATAGAAAGGCACCATCGTGGGTCTAAGGTACGCTTTTTGTATTCTGAATAGTGAGTTAAACACTTTTGCTATCTTTGAGAGATACCTGACTTGATTGTCGGAGTGCCTACAGGTGGGAACCACCGCCGTAATCTCTTCTTTCTATGACAGGTCGTTCGGGCTTAATCTATTCTGCCGGTGTTCTCTAGCTGAGTACCTGTTTGGCAGTGTGGTCAGAAATTGACACATATAATTTGGCGCCGTTTGTGGGAAAGAAAAGAGAATAGATGACCAACGATGGACAGAGAGAAAAGGTTGGGGACGACATCCCTCCAGGGAGTGGAAAGCACATTGACCCTAACGTGAAGGAGGATGGCGCAACAAAGAAACTTCGGGATCACAATCCCAAAGAGAAGGGCGTCGGCCGGAGGGGTGGCGTACCAAAACAAATCGAGGTGGGTATTACGCGAAACGACCTCAGGTATGGAAAGATAGATGCTGTGGAGGGCGGAGATGAAGGAATGGCGGACAAATTGGCGGACCTGCGATCGTTAATTTCATGATCGAGAACAACGTCATGCAACCACGTTCCCATTACAAGATCGCCAATTCGTGACCAAGAAAGATGCTCAAAAGAGCGAAAACAATCCTCAGTTCCTAGCACACTAGGACCAATGAATACTCTTGTCGGCCTTCAAGAAAGGCCAAGCGAAGAGAGTCAGTGAAGGGAGATTCTTGGAGGACGCATCAGACCAAAGAAGCTGACCCCAAAGAATATCGGCATGTTCAAGGGAAGGAACTTTGTTTCGACGCAACTAATGAAGAGATGTCTAAAAGGACTCATAATGACACTGGAAGTAGCGCATCGAAAAGGCTGAAATCGGTGATGGTAGAGCTCTGGATGGACCAAGGAGGATCGAGGATTACCTCTAGAAAGCGACAAGATCTTGAGGTAACCTCTCCGATTAAGCGAAACATTGTTCTCGGTAGAGTTGAACAAATTCGAAGCCGAAAAGGTTCAATATGCCAAATTCGGATATCGATGGTAAGTCGGACTGACTTTCACGTCGACATACCTAAACTTCGATGGCACTATACAGGGAGCGAGCCATTGCTTTGTAAGGTGTTCCTCGTCCTTTGGGAAATTGCATCGAATTTGGTTTCATGAGTTCTTGAAAAGAAGCTGTGAAAACACAGGATGACTGGCCAAGATGTTAGTTGCGGGTTTGTGACAAACAAACTATAGCCATTAAGGGTGGACTCCCTGATGGGTCTGAGAATCAGTGAGGATGAAAGCTTTAGGACCTATGCCAATAGGTACTATGAGGTATTCAACTGAATACCAAGGTGCAATCAAGAGGTGACGGTCGTGTCTTTTAAGAATGGCCTGAAAGATGATTGCTTGCTTCGAAAATCACTGGCAAAGACATTGCCAAAAAGTATGGAGGAACTTATGGCCAGGATAGAAAAGTATGCCGGTAGGAGGACATCTAGGGACAAAGGTGTCAAAACAAGAGAAGAGAAAGCTCGCCAAGTAAAGAAATTTGAGGTAATGGAGGATCTGATAAACAAGAGCGAGATTAAAAGGCTGCGTGGCGATCACAGCCGTATTCGAACCCAGTTTACAAAGTCTTGGAAAAAATTTGAAATCGGCCTATTACGAGCACGATGGGGTTACAGGCGAGAATTTATGGGAAGAAGCCTTGGCAATCTTGTACTTACTACAATGAAGATGGGCATCGACTTAGAGGTCTGAGCCACGAAGGCACATCTGGAAGACACAGTAAGACAAGGCCATTTAAGGGACCTTGTAAAGCGAGGCCGACAAGGGAAGAACAAGCAAGACTACTTTAGGTACCAATGACACCGCGGTGGTGCGGACCTTGAGTAATCAATGTGATTCACTCGAAGGTCAATGAGAACAAAATACGTGAGGAAACCCAGAAAGTAAAACACTTGCAACATGGGTATCAAGTCCGGCAGAAAAGACCTAGGGCAGAGGAATGCCAGGGACCAATGGTGTCCTTTACTGAAGATGACCTAGAGATGGTGCAGCATCCACACAACGATGCCTTGGTAGTATCCCTCTAGATTGGAGAGTGCCAGGTAAAGCCAATTCTGATCGACTAGGGCAGCTCTTATGACATCATGTATGCCAGATGTTACAAGGAGTTTGGCCTTCACCAAGATGATCTGAAACAATCCAATGGTCTAATGGTCGGGTTCAATGGAGCAAGCGTGGCCTGATGGCGACAAGTTTGGAGGTGCAATTTGGGACCAAGAAGGTAAGCGAGTTCACCATAATTGACCTCCTCACACAATGCTAATGCAGGAAGGCCATGGCTACATGCAATGGGGTTGTACTCGACATTGCACGGTATTGCGATTCCCAATGAGCATGGAATTGAAGAGGTCGAGAGGGATCAAGTGTAGACAAAGAATTGCTCCATGGCAACAATGAAATCCACCGCAACATCTGAAGCGAGAGAGATCGAGGATGAGGACATGGAAGTCTGGAGGATGTTGGCAAAGAGCGGTAGAAGAGTGAGGAAGCCACGAAGAAAATCTTTGTCAGCAAGGAGATGAAGCGTTTCTTCCTCGCCGAGCTTGGCGAGGAAGAGGAAAAAAGAGCTAGAGGCGTTCTTGAGAGCAAACATTGAGGTGTTTGCACGGCCAGCGTCTGAGATGCGACATTGACCCAGGTCATTTGCCATAGGTGAATGTGGACAAGTCACTAAACTGTTATCCATGAGCAAGGAGGCCGACATTGATGCATGTTGAGGTAGTAGAAGAAGTGGATAAACCGGAGGCGAGCCATTCGAGAGGTAAACTACCGACATGGTGTGAGCGTCCCCGACGTCCGGAGAAATCCGTTTGTTCATTGGGCTCCTCTGATTCGGGACTCAATGTCATGGTCACGTATTTAATCTCGAGAGTGCAATGCAAGACCGATGAATCATCAAAGAGTCCAAATCCAAATCGTTTTTGAAAATAGATTTTTTTGAAAGAAGTGCCAAACATGGACTACTTTATTAGATACAGAGTTGCCACCTAAATATTTATTTTGAGGGGATTTAGGAAACCCTGACTCGTTGCCTAAGGCCACGTGTCCGTCATCACCAAAGTTGCCTCGGCTCGGGAACTTGGGTATGATTGGGGAAGGTCACTTCGTGAGCACCTCCACTCGCCCGATCAAAGATCGGCCTCTATTAACCATGATATCAAGTTTTGAAAACATTATGTGTTCTTATTCTGGTTATTAGCCTATAATTACTATGTGATGCACACAGCATACAAGTATAGACTAGATCGCCTGAATTGGAGCGAAACATCTTATGTTTGTTTTAAAAAGCAGTTTGCTACTCATAAGTAGGCTAAAATGCGAATTTGCCACCCTCGGTGGGCTTAAAACATGGTGATTTGCCACTATCCGGTGGGCTTAAAACTCAGATTAGTGCATTATTCCAATTGAGATAATCCAACCTTCACCCACATGCATTGATGGTATATCACATAAGCACATAGCCTCATGGTAAGCATGCTATCATGGCGATCCTTACATACATGCAAGGATGCTAAAGCATAACACTTACAAAGTATTAGAGCCAAAGAAAGAAGCTATGTTAGAAATCCATGCATGATCCTAACTATCTTTGAAATGCTTAATGCAATACATGCAAAATGCAACTAAGATAAGCTTGGCTATTCTAAAGATGGCATGTGAAATGCTACAACTAACAAGTATTCAACTCGGAATTGAAATACAATGCAGTTAGCATGATGCGCCGAGCCCGGTGCATGCAAGGTAGATGAATGGATGCAAACATGCGAGCATAAGTATGCTAATTGAAACATGCCTAAACTAATCATCATAAAATTTGGTAAATAAAAGGAGAAAAGGCGTGGGGTTGGAAGACATACATCACACACATGCACACTTATTACAATTATGCCCTCGCTCGGAGGGTCCGAATAAATAATACAGTTCGAATAAATAATTACAGTCCAAATAAATAATTAAATATTACAAAATCCTAATTAATTAACAAATCAACTAGGAAAGCAAAATAAACTAATATGCAAATCCATGGACCACCTCAGCTCTGTTTCGAATGATGAAAGATGCATGCATGCTTGGGTCGCTTCGTTGGAAAATTCCTCGCGATGCCCCGATTTGCCTCTGTTTGCAATTGATCACGGAATCTTTGTGCAAGGCTTTAGAAAGTTGTTGATTTCTGGTTTGCTGCAACAGAGAGCAAGAAAGGGGCATGGCAAAGTATTTTCACATATGAATGCACATTTCGATCCTCGTGCCACCAATCACGCATCTCGATGCATGATGGTAGAGTCGAATTGCGACTTCGATGTAAAGTGAATGCACATGACAACACAACAAGGCCTAGACTCCATCATGGGTATCCGAATGTCAATGGCCAGAATTGAGACACGTTTAAATCACTTTGAGTCTGAAAGCGTCCCGTAGATACCGTGCTTGGGCTAACTCTATCCCAAACACAATGCAAATGAGATGGCATACACAATGTGACTAACATGCAACCTAGCATACATAATGCTATGGACTAAAATGGCATACCAATACACGTAACACAACGTGGCATGCACAATGCACTAACATGCAACTTAGCATACTCAATGCTATGGACTAAAACGGCATACACAATGCAAGATGGACTTAGACCAATATGAGTGGACCTCAGCCACACTCACATCAGTGGCCAATGGTGGAAATGAGACAACCGAAACACATGCAAACATGCATGGATGCAAAGGACCGATCCTAAGGCATAAATGCCACTCTACCAAAGCCTGGCAAAGGATGAAACACGGCATAGAATGGGACATGATACAGCTCTGAAATGGCATAAGATGGTCCCAAAATATGCAAATATGTCACACAATGCATGCTAGGGGGCCCGGGCACCGAAACTAGTGAAGTGCGTTACACTAGAGGTACCCCAAAGCGATGCACAAATGGAAAAACCAACCCCAAAAAGACCCTAGGCAGATCTGAAATAGTGGGAAAATGGCCTAAAATGGTGGCTCAACATGCAAGGAAATGGAGCTCACTCAATGGCCCGAAAACAAGGCATTCATGGACAACTCTCAAGCACACTTAAGGAGTATAAAACATGGCAATATGGCATTCAAACAAGCTCTGAAATATGATGTATAATGAACCCAGAACATGAACACACCTCAGTATATGCATGGAATGAACCCCAAAACTCAAAGTTAAGCATGGGTATTGAACTACAAGTATGCAAAACCAACATCATTCAACCATGAGACCCAAAAATAGAGCTAGGGCAGTCCAAAATAAGCACAATATCAGTTTAAGGCATGGCCAAAAAGTGTTAAAATCAAGGGTCAACAAAGCATGCAAAGAAAGCTAGTGAACCATGATTTACACTACACATATATGAAGCACATGAGGGCTCACAAAACCAACCAAAAATAGAAGTATGCCATACCAAAATATGCCCAAATAACCACTGAAACTCAGTCAACACATGCAAAAATGAAGTGCTCCTTTGAAAGGCCAATAAGAGGGTTGTTCTACACATATAAGATAGACATGCAAGATGGTAAAAGAACCTCTAGACAGAGGTTTTGAGGGTCCTAAAACCCACCAAAAAGGGCCTGAAATGGGTTAATGAAGCATGCAATGAAAGGCCCCTTTGAAAGGCCTTGAATGGGAATGTTTTACACACGCATCAAAGATACAAAATATGGCCAAAAGGGCTCTGGAAAGAGTCAAGGAAGACCTTAAAACTCACCAAATAGGGCCTGAAATGTGGCTTCACAACATGAAAGTAGGAGCCCCTTTGGAAGGCCAAAAGGACCAACAAACAAAACAAGGAGAGAGGGGGTCACCCCCCTCTAATTTTGGTTCTCAAAACAGTATTCTAGCCACTGAAAATCCACTGGATTTCAATGGCAAGAAGGCCAAACAAAGCATGAAACAAAGGCCTAGATGCAAAGCTCAAAACAAGATGCAAACAAGCATACAAAGGGGTAGATAACACCCAACAGAAAAATGCCCTTAATAAAACTTAAAGAGGGGCTCAAAATAAGACACTTTTCAGTTTATGACAAATCTGGAAAATGCTTCAAGCAAAGCTAAGATAGGAAGCAAAATAAGCCTACAAAGAGGAATGGAGCATACAAAGAAATAGATGACCTCAAACAGAAAAGTGTCATTAATCAAACTTCAAGAGGAGCTCAAAAGAAGACACTTTTCAGTTTATGTCAAAGTCCAGAAATGCTTGCAAATAAGGCTAAACAAAGGAGCAAAATAATGCAAGAAAAGGGGAAATAAAGACTTACCCTTGTAGCACAGCAAGGAAGCAAGCTCTGGACCAAGAAAGGAGTTCTTCAACCTCTAAAAATCAGCTCCAAGATGCTTGGATGGATGGTGGAGGTGATAGGCTATGAGGTGTAGTGCAAATGGTGCAAGAATATTAAGGTTTGGAGCTTGGAATAGTGAGCTGTGGAGGGAAGTGTTTGTATGCCTTAAACAAAAAGGTTCAACCTTTTGTAATGGAAGAGGAGGGCCTCTCTTATAGAGAAGAGAGGCCAAAGCTTCTCTTGGAAGCTTCAAATATCCTCTATACACGTGTATGGAGGATGGTCCAAATCCTTTCCAGTATGCAATTTGGATTGCGTCGAGAAAACAAAAAGTAGATGGTGGCCGACCCAGTTAAGGTGGTGGTGGCCCTCTGATCGACCGAGGTCAAATTCAATGAGAAATCTTGGTCGGCCCGTACGGAAGGTGGCCTCTCGGATGAGTAGAATCTGGTGTATGGTGGGAAACAGGAAAATGTGACCTAGGAGAGAAAAAACCAGCTTTCTAGCAAGGTTCAAAAGGGTCAAGAAGAAATCTTGGTCGGCCTACCCATATTGGTGGCCTCAGGATAAGTACAACCTAATCTTTGGTATGAAAAACTAGAAATTATGGCCCAAAAGTGAGGAAAACAGGTTTTTGTCAAGAAAACCCATTGGAGGAGAGAAAATGGTTTCTAAAAAAATTGCTGGTCTCCACTATAGTACCACCTTTCTACTTAATGAAAATAGGGTCCATACCAAAAATGAACCCTATGGAGTGCAAAAGCGAGGTTCGGGGCCAAAATCTGTGACACAGGGCCCTGAAAGCAGGCTATAAAGCACCAGGTGGCGTATGACCACGAAGGTGGTCTCCAGACCTGATGTCCCTCTAAGGAGAGAAACAAGGTGTGTGCCAAAAATCGAGCAAATGGAGGTAGTTAGGCGGTCTCAGTGAGGCACACAGCAGAGTAGCTCAAAGCAGGTCTCCAAGCAGGAAAAGTGGTTTCACGACCACAGCGTAGCCCTCTGACCCTGAGAGATGGTCTATGAGACCTCTCCCTCGCCGAAGAGAAAAGCAGAGAAAACAAGACTGGTTAAATGGAGGGCCAAAACACAAAAGAGCCCCGGAGTCCGGAGGCAAGGCTCGCAGCCGAGACTCTGCAACCTCAGAACGAGCACAATATGCAACATCACCGAGCGCTCAGTTGGTGACGTATGAGTCTTAAGGTCGGTCAAAAATAGGGTGTCTACACATGGCTATCAAACACAATCGTCGTAAAGAAAAAGAATGGGAAGTGGAGGGTCTGTGTGAACTTCACCAGCCTGAACAAGGCTTGTCCCAAAGACAGTTTCCTACTCCTCAAAAATGACCAATTGGTGGATGCCACCTCAGGACATGGAAGGATGAGCTTCCTGGATACCTACAGGGGTACCATCAGATAGCTATGTACCCCCCAGATGAGGAGAAGACTGCATTTATCACCCCCAAAGGGCTGTATTGCTACAAAGTGATGCCTTTCGAGTTGAAAAATCACGAGGGCAACTTACTAGAGGCGGTGACTAAGATGTTCAGACATCTACTAGGCAGAACAATAGAGGTATACATTGATGACATAGTCGTGAAGACTAAGGAGCCTGAGGACCACCTGGAAGACTTAAAGACAGTTTTTGACATCCTTAGATCATATTGGCTCCGACTCAATGCATCGAAGTGCACATTTGGGTTAGATGCAGTAAGTTCCTAGGATACTTAGTTGCAGAAGGGGCATTGAGGCTAGCAGATCAAATCAAGGCCATTCTAGAGTTGGAGAGCCCAACATCGGCAAAAAAGTCTGATGTTAGCTGGAAGAGTGCGACTGAATAGATTCATAAGCGAAGCTCGACAAATGTAAAACCTTTCTTGACTTAGTGAAGAAAGTCCGAGAACTCTTATGGACAAAAAGTGCGAAGTCGCCTTGGCGGAAGCTTGAAGAAGTGTTGACCACGGCTCGGTTCTCTCAAATCCGATGCACGGAGAGGTTGTTCTTATACTTGGCGGTTTGAGCATACGGTGAATCAGATAATGTCGAGAAGAAAAGGAGAGCAAAAGGTAGTTTACTCGTGGGTAAAACCCTAGCTAATCTTTGAGACCGGATACCTACCCTTGGAGAAGCTAACAGGCTTTAGTAATGCTTCGAAAATTTGAATCATTACTTTTAAGCCCAAAATTGTGGTGTTAGCGAGTATCCTTGAAGTCCTTGTTGTAGCAGGAGATCGACAAAGCAGAATAATCGGATGGGCGATGGTGTTGGGCTAATATGACTTGGAATTCAAACTCGAGCAATTGACTATCAAAAGGCCAAGTTTTGGCCGACCGTAGTCGAGTTCACACATGGCGCTATCATACATTGGGCTCAGATTGGTAAAGGTATCTGATGTCTAAGTGAACAAGGAGAAACCCGGTGGGGATAGCGAACAAATGAAGGAAGAAGAAACTTCGGGCCATGCGGCATTTACGCCGGGGACTTCTTTATTTGTTTGTTGGTAGGAGTTCAAGCCGACAAGGCAGGGGGAATAGTGCTGAAGTATCGCGGATGGGCAGATATTGGAACAATCCATTCATTTGGGGTTTAAATCCTCAACCAATAAAGTAGAGTATGAAGCACTGAAAGCAAGATTAAAGTTGGCAGTAGCAATGGAAGCTGACGAGGTAAAAGTCTTCTGTGACTCCCAGCTTATCGTCAACTAGGCAACTAGTGAATCTGTGACGAGATAAAAGGATGTCGACCTATGTAAAGAGGTGGGCCAGACTAGTAGCTATTCGAGTTCTGACTATAGCGAGGTTAGCAAGAGATGACAATAGCCGTCTTGATGCCTTGGCTAACAGCTAATGAATGAAATTAGGAGAAGCAAGGACAATAATGGTTGACTACTTGTCAGGCCCAAGTGTAGAACCCTTGAACCGAGCATGAAGCAATGTGTGTGGAGATGAGACCAAGCTGGATGGATGCAATAATAGTATTCCTTAAAGAGGGAAAACTGCCAGATGATCATAAAGAAGCACACAAGATCAGACTGAAGTCAACAAGATTCGGTCTGACAGTAGAAGGGCATTTTTATAAAGATTTTTTACTAGACCCCTTTTAAAGTGTGTGCATCATTCACAAGTTGAAGACTTTTTGTATGAGATATATGAATGAGTATGTGGAAGGCACACAAGGAGCAGGTCACTTGCTCACAGGGCCATTACTCAGGGGTACTGGTGGCCCTATATGTAGAAAAATGCTGAAGCCTATGTCAGAAAGTGCGAGAAGTGCCAGACGTTTGCACCTTTAATACACTGACCGATGTGATTTAAACCTAATATCCGGCTCTTGGCGTTTGCCCAATGGGGCATGGATCTTGTTAGATAATTGCCTCGGGCAAGCTGGACAAAGGAAATACTGCTAGTAGCAGTGATTACTTCACCAAG
The DNA here is from genome assembly GCA_025200525.1 of Camellia lanceoleosa. Lineage (NCBI taxonomy): Eukaryota > Viridiplantae > Streptophyta > Magnoliopsida > Ericales > Theaceae > Camellia > Camellia lanceoleosa. The sequence goes on along the minus strand of CM045768.1, from coordinate 69,710,089 downwards.
TGGGTGGAAGTTGAACCCCTCAAAAGATTGAGGCGTTAATGTGAAGAACTTCATATGGAAGAACATCATCACAGGTTTGGGATCCAAGAGCAATAATAGCAGACAATGGAATGCAATTTGTGATAAGCTAATCAAGAACTACGTGCAAAGTACAAAATCAATAACTATTATTCTACTCCAAGCTTCCTCGGAGTAATGGTCAAGCGAAGCATCGAATAAGGTTATCTTGGATAGGATCAAGAAATTTGGAAGCAGCGAAGGAAAGTGGGTAGATGAGTTACCTAGTGTACTCTGGGCATATCGGACTCGCCAAGAAGATCAAGCGGAAGTCCCCATTTGCCATGGCTTATGGCACAGCGGTTATTCCATTGGAGGTCGGCATCCCAAGTTAGAACCGGTAAGCGGGACCAATGAGGCATTCTTGGCCGAGATCTGGATTTATTAGAAGAAAGGAGAAACGAATTTGGGGGCATACCAATGACTTGTTAAGGCTTATAATAAGAATGACAACCCAAGAGAGTTCAAGTTGGGGACCTCGTCTGCGAGAAAGATAAATCGTCAACAAGAAGGATCCCGAGAGGACAAGCTTGACCCCAAATTGGGAGGGACCTTATAGAATCATCTTGGTTACGGGCAATGGAGCATATCGGCGAAGGCGGTGAAGGCAAAGAGTTGCCAAGACCTTGGAATACTTGACACTGAAGTTTTTCTATCATTAGATTTTTTGTTTTTAAAATTTTTCTCTTATTAGCAGTAATAATAAAATTTTAGCTCGATTTTTATTTCAAACTTGTGTAACACGGTTGAGCAGTCCCTTAGCGATGTTTCTAATAGAAACATGACGAATAATTAGACTTATTATATGGTAGAGTTGAATTATACTTGCATATAATAGAGTTGAACTAAGTTGGCGATGTTTACATTAGAAACATGACGAATAACAGACTTATTATATGTGAGTTGAATTATACTTGCATATAATAGAGTTGAACTAAGTTAGCGATATTTACGATTGAAACATGGCAAATAACTTAGACTTATATGGCGAGTTGAATTGTACTTGCATATAATGAGTTGAACTAAATTGGCGATGTTTACGATTGAAACATGATGAATAACTTAGACTTATTATATGGCAGAGTTGAAATATATTTGCATATAATAGAGTTGAACTAAGCTAAATTAACCTAGACCTGCCATATCGGCAGACAGACACAGATTGAAACAAAGTACATGTTAGCTAGATTAACAAAGAGACCAAGGTTGGTAACCTCGACCGATCTTTTGTTTGAATTTGACCTCGGCGATGAGGTCAAAGCCACATGTAATGAGAACCCAAGTGGAACTTAAGTTCACATTAGAGGCGAGGGCTGGAGAATGATACTTACACTACGTAAAAGTTAGCATTATGGCGGTTTTATGTAGCAGCGTAATCGCCGTTAAAA